>JAVHLV010000385.1:0-57646 GCA_036785495.1 Colletotrichum neosansevieriae
AATTACTAAACTATATAGTTATATATTTATTTTACTTATTCTACTTCTACTTATAATATATATATATTTTCAAAAAAGTAGTTTCTTTTGACTAATTGACTAAAATCGTGACTAATTCCCAACCCTGGGTGGACCACTTTCGAGACCTGAGAGAAAGGCTGGTGGCTGGTGACTGTTGCAGCAAGTACTGTGCCTGGCAGCCCGGTTGGCTGATGCTGGGCCATGCACCCAATTAGGGGTCAAACTCCTGCCGGGCCGTCGCCGCCGGTTGTGGGGCTGACATACCTTAGGTACCTTAGTCCCTGCTGGCCGATAGGTACCTTAAGAGAGACCTTGGGGGAACCTGAGGTACCACTCTGAGCCAAGTACTCGAGTACGTACTGATATGGACAAAGCTTCGCGTCTCAGCGGACTCGAAGCTTCAAAGTCACGTGGTGGAAGGTCGAGCTCTGAGTGGAGCCGTTGGATTACCTAAGCCACTCTGGTTATTGCATATCTTTTCGCTATGCCAATAGATGTCGTTCCTCAACGGTCCTTATCGGTCGTAGATAAGGACGGAGATCCGGACGCGACTCGGGGGCAGTTATCGGGACAGTTTGATTCGCGTCATTCTTCATTGGATTGGATGGATGAATGTGTTAGGCTTCGAGTCTGGGATGACTTTTGCTCCTCCGCGCGGTCCAGTCAAGTCCAGTGTCCAGGCCAAGTGGAAAGTGGAAAGTGGAAACATCCGATGGCACCTCTCCAGGTTGGTTGATGACCGAAGCTCCCAGCCTTTTTAGCCTGCGGCCAATTGCGTTTTGGTGAGAAGGGGAAGAAGCACCCCAAGTGGACCTAGGGACCTATCCACCAACGCTTTCCCTTTTTGAGCTGGTGGGGGTTGCTTTATGGAGGGCGATGGAGGGGCTTGGAGGGGTCGGGCTTCTGCTGCCGTTGGCACCAAAAAAAAAAAGCTGTGTGTCAAAACATGAGCTTTGGTTTGTTGAGTGTTTTCAGCCAGGACAGGAGCCCAGGGAAACGGAGCTGCGTGGATGCTATGCTGGTGGCAGGCGAAGACACCAGCAACGGCCAGAGAATGCCGGCGGCGAGGGAGGGAGGATGAAGGATGAACAAAAAAAAACGAAAGAAAGGCCGAACCTAAACAATGCCATTGAAATCCCTCATCATCTCCATCGCGCCATCTCCGCAGGTGTCTAATTACTACCATCTATCCCTCGGGTTTTCTTGTAGTGCAATCTCTTCCTGACTTGATTTCTTTTAATTTTGTTTTCTCATATCTGCCTTCAAAGCTTTTCGCGTTCGACGACAACGACACAAACGCTCGAGCGTTGACGAGAAATAAATACCTAGCAGCTTGGCTCAAGTAAGTGGATCGAAACGCATCTCCTACCGCAGCAGCATAGCATCACTTCACATCATCTTAGCACTATTACCTATCCCCTTGCTTTTAGTGTTTTTGTTTCTGCCCTTCCCCCTCATTCGACCAGTCCCTCAAGCTGGCCTGACCTCGCCTCACCGTCACCTTAAACGTCGCGTCACCATGTCCCGGCTGGGCATTTCTATTTACGTGTACAGCCGGGTTTGCGCCGGTATGAGGTGAGTGAGGTTAGGTGACCTACCTAGTTATCTACCTACCTACCTACCTTAGCCAGCGAGACAGGCAGTTGGGGACCAGAAACAAAGAGGTCCTATGTACCTTACCATCTATGCCAGCAGCAGGGAAGCAGGGAACCAGCAGGGAAGGCATGGACCCTCTCCAGGAAAAAGGTGAGGTGAGGAAGGGACGAGGGTGCTGTGACAGGCACCTCATGTCGGTGGGGTCCTTTCCCCCTCCAGGTGCTGCGCCGTTTGGTGCTGTTGCTGCCAAAGCTGCTGCCGCACCTTGCTGTTAAGGTTGCTTGCTGGGGTGTGCTGCCCTGCGTCGTTGGCTGGTCGGGGCTCCTATTGCGGTGTTGCCGCTTTGCCCCTCCACGTTCGTTGGACTGATGGAAGCTGCCCCTCACCTCAATTCAACGCCGTGGCAGCAAATCGGCACCACCAACCGCCGGTAAAACGCCGACACCACCATTTTTTCCCTACCACTATCGGCAAGCTTCACATTGGATCTGGGACCAGGAGCAAATTATTTCTCTGCCTTCCACCTCGTGTTGTCTCGTCCTGTCTTCCTACCTGCCCTGCCTTGACGTCTATTGTCTCTGCAGTGTCTCCCCCGTCTTTCAACAAATCCCTTGGTTGAGGCTCCCTGTCTGCATAAATCTTGCATTTTAAGGTCTCACCCCATCAGCCTCCGACTTTTTTCTCCTGATTTTTTTTCTCTCTCACTTCTCTTACTCCTGCTTCTGCTCTCTCCATCTCTCTTCGCATCGCAACTCAGCAGGTTTTAACTGTTGCCGCAGACTCCTCGTCTTAACGCCAGCTCCCCTTCTTATCTACGATACCTCGCCAGATCTTCACAATGGCCACTGCTCAGGAGCACCTCGACGTCGGCGGCAAGATCGCTTGGCTGTCCAGCCTCGACACCGCATTCCAGCCCGAGAGAAACTACCGCCGCTCTTCCATCATCTGCACCATTGGTCCCAAGACCAACTCCGTTGAGGCCATCAACGGCCTGCGCAAGGCTGGTCTCAACGTCGTGCGCATGAACTTTTCTGTAAGCTCTACCCCGCTCTGTCTTGTCGTTATCAAGCAGTTCAGTAACCTCGAGTGTTCCAACAGCACGGCAGCTACGAGTACCACCAGTCCGTCATCGACAATGCCCGCGCCGCCGACAAGGCCCAGGCTGGTCGCCAGGTTGCTATCGCCCTCGACACCAAGGGTCCGGAGATCCGCACCGGTAACACCAAGAACGATGAGGATATTCCCATCTCCGCCGGCAAGGTAATGAACATCACCACCGATGACCAGTACGCCACTGCTTGCGATGCCGACAACATGTACGCATTCTTTGAATCTCCCAGTTGCCCTCCCCTACTGATCCCCTATCGCCAGGTATGTCGACTACAAGAACATCACCAAGGTCATCGAGCCTGGCCGTATCATCTACGTCGACGACGGTGTCCTGGCATTGGACGTCCTCAAGATCAAGGACGACAAGACTGTCGAAGTCCGCGCCCGCAACAACGGCTTCATCTCCTCCAAGAAGGGTGTCAACCTGCCCAACACCGACGTCGATCTTCCCGCTCTTTCCGAGAAGGATAAGAACGATCTGAGGTTTGGTGTCAAGAACAACGTCGACATGGTCTTCGCTTCATTCATCCGCCGCGGCCAGGACATCAAGGACATCCGCGACGTCCTTGGCGAGGAGGGCAAGCACATCCAGATCATTGCCAAGATTGAGAATCGTCAGGGTCTCAACAATTTCTTGGAGATTCTCCAGGAGACCGACGGTGTCATGGTTGCCCGTGGTGATCTCGGTATCGAGATCCCCGCTGCTGAGGTTTTCGCCGCCCAGAAGAAGATGATCGCTCTGTGCAACAGGGCCGGCAAGCCCGTCATCTGCGCCACCCAGATGCTCGAGTCCATGATCAAGAACCCCCGCCCTACCCGTGCCGAGATCAGCGACGTAGGCAACGCCATCACCGACGGTGCCGACTGTGTCATGTTGTCTGGTGAGACCGCCAAGGGTGCCTACCCCAACGAGGCCGTCTCCGAGATGCACGAAGCCTGCCTCAAGGCCGAGAACACCATCCCCTACGTTTCTCACTTTGAGGAGATGTGCACTCTGGTCAAGCGCCCCGTCAGCGTCGTCGAGTCTTGCGCCATGGCTGCCGTCAGAGCTTCTCTCGACCTCAACGCCGGTGGTATCATTGTTCTGTCCACCTCTGGTGACTCTGCTCGCCTCCTCTCCAAGTACCGCCCCGTCTGCCCCATTTTCATGGTCACAAGAAACTCCTCCGCATCCCGCTACAGCCATTTGTATCGTGGTGTCTATCCTTTCCTGTTCCCCGAGGCCAAGCCCGACTTCAGCAAGGTCAACTGGCAAGAGGACGTCGATCGCCGCATCAAGTGGGCTATCGAGAACGCCCTCGAGCTCAACATCCTAAGCAAGGGCGACACCGTCGTCGTTGTCCAGGGCTGGAAGGGCGGCATGGGTAACACCAACACCCTGCGTATCGTCAAGGCCGACCCTGAGCACCTTGGTCTCGGCATGTTGTAATTGGTTTCTCAGAACGCTTGTGAGGAAGAGAAAATTTTGATGTCGTTGGCGTATGGGAGGAACCAAAGTACCTAGTTAAACCCTGATAGACGATGATAGGCCTTGAAGCCTTTGACGCGAGTATGAATATTACACATGAATAAATAAAACAGAATCACCTTTCACCTAGTTTCCCCACTTGCAGGCAATGTTCATCTCAAACCCTCGATCGGACGAAGCTGCAGCGTGAGTAGCTGACAAACGCAATTGAGTTGTACGCCAACAGGGATAAAGCAGAGACGAGACGAACTCGCCACCGCTAAAGTCAGTGCATTATTTGAGCGATGTCACATCGGACCACCACTTTCTCCTTCACTGTGTAGCTTGAAGCAGATGAGAGTAGCCGTCTAACTTTGAAATGAAGTAAAATCAAACTTTTCGGCTGCCTTTCACAAACTTTACGTGTTTAACTTATAGGCGTTCTCGCCTTTGCATCATCTCCTAAAACCCTGTTCACAAATTCTTCAACTCAAAGTTCTTACGAAGATACTCGCCATACTTGATAATCAAGAACGGCACCGGCACCATCGCAGCCGCAATGAAGCCGAGGACGCTGTTTCCCCATCCAACCCCCAAGTCATCGTACATCTTCAACCCAGCAAGAGGCAGAACCGCACCAGCCACGGAACGAACAACGGCATTCGCAGCCAGCGCAGAGGCAGCATAGATGGTGAACGAGTCGACGAGGTAGAGCTGCAGCGCCATGAAGATGATCAAGTTTCCGACACCGATGATGGCCGTCCCGAGAATGGGCACGACCCAGTGCACGCCGTACTCGGCCGTCCAGCCGTAGACGAAGAGCCCCGCTGGGAGGAAGAAGGCCCCCGCCGGAAGAGAGACGAGTCTGTACTCGGGCTTCATGCCCTCGCGCGCCGTGCCGGCGGCGTCGGCTGCGGCGTCGGCTTCGGCGGCCTTCTTCTTCATGTACTTGTCCGAGGTGATGCTGAAGAATATCACGCCGATCATCGAGCCGACGCCGAGGCCCAGGAAGGCGAGGCCGGCGAGACCGGCGCTGAATCCGTATTGTTGCATGAAGACGGATGTGATGGAGGTGAACATCAGGTACAGGTACCCGTACACGACAGCGATGTAAAAGCCGCTAATTTCTCAAGGTCAGTCACGCAGTAATGAAGAAATTTGGGGATTTTTTGTCCTTACAAGATTTGCGTAATGGGCGAAAACGCAATCATCTTCAGCGGGCGCACGATTCCACGCTTGAAGTAATCGCCCGTCGAAAGCCCGATATCGAGCTTGGAGCGCAACATCGTGTTCCCCGTCTCCTTGCGCAGATGTCGGACTTTCTTGTCCAAGATCACCGCCGCGTACGTCTCCTTAAGGAAAATGACCATGACGATGCTCAACACGCCAGAGATGACGACGAGGAGCCAGAAGCTCCAGCGCCAGCCCGCCGACTCTGACAGAAACCCTCCCGCTACGGGGCCGACGATGGGGCCCAGGAGGGGTCCGATGCTGAACACGGACATGGCGAGACCGCGCTTCTCCTGGCGGATCATGTCGGCGATGGAGCCGCCGCCGTTGGTGATCGGGCACGAGCCGAAGATGCCCGCGAAGAAGCGGAAGACGACGAGGGCGTTGAGGGTCGGGGCGAGGGCGGCGCCGATGTTGAAGCAGATGAAGCAGAAGTTGCAGACGTGGTAGACTATCGTTCTCCCGTAGATCTCGCTGAGGGGCGCGCAGAGAAGAGGGCCTGCTGCGAAGCCGAGGACGTAGACTGGGAGATGTCTTAGTACGTTTTCGGTATCACGAGCAGATGGGAACGACCTACCGGAAACAACAAAGGCCGCCAGGTACGGACTGTTGTTTTTGAATTCCTTCATGAGTTCCGGCACACCGGGAGCAAAGATGGCTGGGGGAGGTAAGTGCTAGCCCATGGTGTGAGTCGGAAGCCGCGGGAAACAACACATACAAGACGCGAGAGGAGTGACAAAGGTCATGGCACTGATCAAGGCACACGTCATGGCCTTTCTCCACGACGGCCAGTTATAAGGGTTGGCAGGATCGTCGTCGCCATCCCACCACACCACGTTCTCGTCCTCTGAGCATTCACCGCCGTCGCCGTCGCCGTCCCTCGTCGTCAAGCCGCCCTTCTCGACATCTTCGCCGCAAGGCTTCTCCACGTTCGAGTTCGTTCTCTGGCGCGCTAGAGACTCTCTCCTCCTGCGCTCGCCGCGTTCGTCGAGGACGTAGCCAAGGCTGGAGGGGATGTCGGCGTCGTGGCCTTCGGCGTAGGCTTCTGCTGCCTTTTCCTCCCTCGTGGGTTCGCGCTTCAGAGGATGGGGCTTGGGGACTTCGTTGTCGTGGCTTGTCGCGCGACTTGATGGGGGGTCGTCGGGACCTTGGGCCGTCTCTTTTGCTAAAGAGTCTGAAGCCATGGTGCAGTCTTGTAGCGTTCATGTGCTGATTAAGGGCCATTCGAGCTAGGATTAGTCTGGATCTTTGGGAGGGAAGATGTCCATGGGTGTGTGTACACTGGAACGGAAAAGCAGAGCCGCCTGCAGTGCGATGCGATCTATCCCGAGGCTTGGCATCGAGATACGCCACACCACTCAACCTGGTCCATGGAGTATCTGATATCCATCCGACAGGCCAGATTGAGGAAGAAGAAGAAAAATCCAAGGTGAATGGATGTGATCACAACTTACAGAGTAACGTAGTCCTGCAGCAAGGTACAGAGTATATTCCAACTCAACATATGACTGCCATTGCCAAATCTACTTAGTCACTGCCCGGCAGGAGCAGTAATGATGAGAAGTAAGTCTATAGTAGAGTCCAGTTTGAAAAACGTCCTCGGGCACCAGACAAGTAACACTAAGAAAGTGGACTGATGAGCTGTGGATGCCAAGTAACAGGCGAAGGACAATAGAGAAGCAAACGCAAAACCAGCAGGAAGACGGTAAACGAAGCTTACACTCATGGGGACCCTTCTCGCCCTTTAAGGGACCTGTCCAGACCTTTTTTTCGCGGCTTTTCGGCCCCATGCGACGGCCCCGGAGAGCAGGCTGCGCGAACCATCAAGAGGAGAAACCGCCCACAGAATTGGGGTAAGATCACAACAAACCCATGGATCCCACCACCAACCCGCATCAACGGGGCCATTACTAGTCAGCATCCCTTCCCAGATCGACACAGAGAGGGGGGGAGGGGGATGGGAGAGGAGTCTGGGGTCTAGCGCCGATGCGGCGTAGCTTCCCCAAGCCCGACCCGAAACTCGTTCACGGTTTTTTGGGGTCGGTTTATTGCTCTGCAGTTCACGGCGGATAATTCGAACAGAGTAGGGAACTTATGCACGTTTAGACGAACCCCTGTCTTTGGAGGGAGCTCCCAGCAACCAATCTCGTAGCGTCATCGGCTTCCGCTTCCGCTTCGCTGAGCGCTGGGGCGAAATCTGCGCCGTTTGCTGGTTGTGTGTCTGGGTGCGTCCAAAGATCTCTGTGCCGCCATTCTCCTCCACACCCCTGCGATATAACGTATAAGACAAGCCCATTTGGCGACGACTGAAACCAAACGCCGCTGCTATCTCCGGGTCATTTCGATAAATCCGTTGACTGGGCGCGTTGTTTCTGGAGAGGGGATAAGCAAAACCCCTGTCGCGATCGAACCTCCTCATACGAGAACGGCGCTGCAGCTTTGAAGCTTTTTGGCGAATGGAGAGGTGTACGGCAGGACCGTGGGTGGTCATCTCAAGCCACACGGGCTTACCGATGATGCAGAGCGTAGCCGAAGCTGCGTGTGTCCGCTCCGGTTGACATGCTTGGTTAGCTTCCTGCTCCCGGCTCCGAAATGTGGTCGGACCCGGATCAGCTCCGGAGGCACGGAGCGGCAGGCCCACTTGATACCGAATGTCGAGGCCGGCAGGACACGAGGTAAGTGCAACCAGTCCTCAACAGAATTTCCGGAATTCCATAAATGTTCAAGCAAACTTGGGGGAATATCGAGTCTCTGGGCGTAATGACGAAGGCGTCTCAAAACGTTACAGGGAGAATTTCAAATGCAGTGCTCTTTGCTTGACGTCGAGACTTTGTCGCCATTGAAGATCAGGCGCTGATGACATACTTTGCTCCAGAAGTGGCCCGAAAAGGCAGTATTCGAACTGGGACTTGTGGCTACTGAGGCAGTACGAAGGTATAACCAGATTCTTCCAGCTCGTCCCTCGGTGCGAAGTTGAAAGTATCGAAAGCGCAGTAGCGCCGCGTAAGGTCAATGCTGAAATAAGGGGCATTCTAGAAGGCTGCTGGATTCCAAAATCGAAAAAAGAAGAGGTCACAATGTAAAGTACATCATTTTTGGCAGATATGGTCAGATGGGACTTGGAGACGAAAAGCCCTCGAAAAGGTGGACATGAATGTTCGGATGAAGACTCTCTCTCTCTGTTCCTTCAGCTGAGGAAGGAGCAACCGCCAGTTGACTCAGAAGCAATGTGAACTTTTGCAAAGTCGACAATTTTTCAGGCCAAAAAAGTCGAGCCTGTTGCCCATTTCTGCTACCTCATGTTGTTGTCCTGACCTGATTCCACTCAAACAATCTCACCTGGGCGCTTGCCTTGTTAGCGAGAATCGCAAAAGCATTTCGACAAAGCCACCCGATTTCATCTTGACACCGTCCATATCTCATTTCTGAGAGAAAAGAAAGACCGAAGAACGAAAGATTGATTTGCTGAAACAAACCTGAGAGTGTCGCTGGACATTCGACCCTCTTTGCATCACCAGTAGGTCTCTCATGTCATCAAAACAGGCCTCAGTATTTTTGTTGCCCATAACATCATCGCGACGCTGACAATATGGTAGTGGCACAACCCACGGTCGAAAAGAAGAGGTCGCTGCCTCAGATGAGCCACATCTCATCACCTCTCCCTCACCCATTCCCGGCAGCTCTACCTCCCAAGGCAGCCCGCAGGCTGATGGAGCCGCCGAAATCAGGCTGGCCAGTTGCTCCGCGCAAGAATCTCCCTCCTTGGGATCGCATCGTCGACATCGTATATCACAAGTATCGTCGTGGCAAGAGGCCCAACAACGATGACTTCGCCTTCGACCAATCTGTCGCCCTCTTCTTCGCCAATCGCCATCGTCTGCAAGACCCGAAGCCCTCGTCGCCATACCTCAGACTTCCCGCCGTCGCTCGCTTTAAGATCTGCCAGGAGGTAGTCATGAGCCACAGTTCCGAGCTTCCGATCTCCCTTACCAACAGGCGATCTACCAAGGAGGTCTGGAAGGACGACGAGTTCACCACCCTCTCCAGGGCCATGAAGCCTCTGGAATCATACCTCAGCGTCTCGTTCGCGTTCCATGCTGATATCATGGTGGCTTTCCTCATGATTGAAAGATTTCACATCACGTTCTCGCCATTCGTGAACACCTACTTCGACCCCCTGGCGACACTGTGGTGCAATAGATACAGCCCCTTCATGCAGCAGATCGTCCTCGAGCTCGACATGACGCGCTTTGGCTTTGGTCCCGGAAAGCAGGCATACAAGCTGCGCGCAGGAACGATCAACCTTGACACCCAGATCAAGGTGTTCGTCGAGTCACAACTGAAAAGAAACTGCTCTCTCCGAAGTCTCGTACTCCTTTGCCGGCGTTTCTACGGTCAGCGCCCGGAGGTATCTGCCCCTCTGGGTGCCGCCGAGTCGACGCCAGACGATCTGGTTGAAGTGTACGAGCCTGAAGGGTCCCTGGCAGTGCTGAAAGCGGACAACGCCGTTTACTACTGCCCAGACGAAGCGCTGCAGGTCTGCGAGCCGCTCGTGCAGCTGGAGTGGATGATTGACTCGATGCGCCTGGCGGGGTTCAGCAATCAATATACGCACTATCTCATACGACGAATCTTCCCGGTGCCCGACGACAAGGAAAGCCTCAAGCTTCATTCGTACCGTGTGGCGCCCTCGTGCGTTTGGCCTCGCGTCCCGGGACAGTCTTCGTGGATCGACACTGGACGCGGAAGAATCAAGCTCGACGACCACTCCAGAGAGTATCTTCGCGGACTTTATTCTCCCGAGGGCGCGATCCAGCTACCGCCTCCTTTCTACGATTCGGTCGCCGAGCGCATGTCGATTCGCCCGCCGACTGGAGACATGATAGATCCTACCGAAGCATACGATGACTTGTACGAGAGACCCGAGACCCGGATGACGATGGATGAGCAGAATCACAGGGGCTCGGTGGCTTCCAACGCCTCGAGCGTTGAGCGGAAAATGCAAGGCCTGGTGAACAAGCTTCGACGAAGCATGTCAAGACGAGGGACGGAGTCGAGACCTTTCTTGGATCGACAGGGTACAGACAGAACGTCAATGGAGAAGTCGTCGTTTGAGGCGAGATATGCGTACTCCGATGGATATGGTCGAAGCCCCGTCGACTCGTTCAATGCGGACAATGACACCAGCATTGAGACTGAGGGCGACGTAGAGCGGCCAACGCGCAAGCGAACCACGAGCTTGGCCAGCAGAATCAGAACGTACTAACGGTCATACGAAACAGCTTTGGGATAGCTGTTGGAGAGAGCAAGGCCAATCATGGTATGCGAGGTCATGGATAACCATATTCAGGATTCTGCGGACCAACTGTACGTACAGTAAAGTTGGATGGTTTTTTGAGAGCTGAGGTGAAGCAAAAGTGAAGGCTGAAGGTGACGGCTTGAGTGGATACAAGCAGTGTACAGTGCAGTGTACAGTGCGTTGACGTCAATGTACTTTACGCGCGAAAAAAAAAAAAAAAACCCCCCGAGAGGATAGAAACCCCGCGACTGTGCTGATCTTATCGGGCTGTGACTTTGCGACTGCCCCACCATCAATCTTCGAAGCTTCACCAAACATCTGCACCCCGCGAACTTCTCCTTGCAACCGACGAACTCCAGTAACGACCGGCCGATCACTCACGAAATCTGTCCAAAATGTCTGTGCAACAGGTTCCGAACAACTTCAACGCCGAGGAGGCCGACAATCTCGAGGATGTGAGTGTCTCCATCTGCAGCTCATCCATTGATCAACCAAGCAATGCGCTGACCATCCTCCCTCTGCACATAGATCGAGAAGCAGTTCGCTGTGAAGGGTATTTGCTCCCATACAAAGCCTATACCGACCCACTGAAGACTGATTCGTTTCCCCCTCCGCAGTCGTTCAGCACATGGAAACCTACTGGAACATCTTGGAGAAGGTCAAGGGCTCTACGCTGCGCCTGACCAAGATCGACGACGAGATCTACGAGCACCTGAAGACGGACTTCCCCGAGTTCGACCCCGCGGCCACCATCAACGAGGATGAGATGAAGAGCAAGGCCGGCAAGGAGCGCTGGAGGAAGTTCATGATGGCCTACGAGAAGAGGGTCGACGACTATAACTTCGGTACCATGGTCCGCGCAAACCCCAAGTTCGAGTACGGCCAGAACGAGGTCATCTTTGGTGAGTGGCAGGCGCGGAATCATGCAATGCAATGGCATGCAATGCAATGGCAGAAGAGCGTGTTCTAACACAAAGCAGTGCCGCGCATGCAGTTCTACGCCGTCGAGATCGCCAGGTGGGTTGACTCCTGAGCCCGACTCGTCGCGCCGAAGCACACTAACGTCCTATTAGAAACCGCAACGGTCTGAACGACTGGATCTACGAAAAGGCTCAGGCTGGCAAGGCCTAAAGCGCGCGCAACACCTACCTAGCCAGGTCCTGTTGGCGACTGCGAACCCTAGGGCGACTTCCGGTCAAGAACCAGTTCACGAGACGACGACTTACCAAGAGCGACAACGACACGATACGCGATCATACGATCAGACAGATATCATGCGATCACGTTACTAGGGTTCACAAAAAAGGGGTTTCTATGCCAAGAACCGCGAACTTGCTACCGACCACGCCCTCATGCATTCTGATGTTGGGCAGATCTCCTATTTTTCTCAGTCCCACTCACAACACAGCGTTCGACGGATGATAGATACCTCGGGCTCATCTGGAAGACTCCCCGGCTGTCCTCAGCTGAGCTCCGGTCGAGGGACAATCAATAATGATTGCAACGTATTATGAACATTTCCGAAAGTTTACGTGAGCACATAATTCATCGTGCCTATGGCACTCTTCTGTTTGAAATCATGACACATCTTTGTCTTCTCAATGCTATTGTTCGTCGCAAAAGAATCCCGAGTATTACCGACAGATGCTTCGCACCATGTCAATGTGGCGCCCTCTTCCCCCCAGATCACCCTCATATCCTAATTTAAAATCTCGGAACTTCTACCAAGGGATTTGTTATGCAGCGCTTTCTTTCTAGTACCTTAGCTGACACAATAGTCGCCCTTACTGCCCCCCTATATAGGTAAACACGTCTTATGGTCTGCACTTTCGCCAAACCTCAGCATGACCCGCTTAGTCAGGCTACAGAGAATGCGGTTTTGTAGGAGGATGCCACGAGACCGAAATTTTGGCTGTTAATGAACCATTTCCCTCTCCTTCTTTCTAGATGTATGTTTAGTAAGGAATTTCTGGGGGCATACGGCGAAGCCCGATGTCTTTGAGAATACCCACATACCTTTGAGCGGCTACCCCTTGATCCGACTGATTGTCTTTCTTTACTGCAACCTTTGATATGGCTCAAAGACTGAAGTTCCCTCAGCCAGTCCGGAGTAAAGAGACAATAGGCACTCCAAAGGAAAAAATCCATCAAGGGTTTACAATTACACTGTATGTTCTGGAGGATGCAACTACTACACATGGCGACACATAGCAACACAGGGGCACAACAGCAGACCTTGGCTCAAGCGAGTCATAAAGAGATGGGAACGCCCAGCATGCGCAATGTCACCATCTCTGGCAAGGCACTTGAATAGCCTGCTCCCTTGATTTTCAAGTCGTGTTCGAGGGCCCGCTTGGGACTTCAAAGCCTTTTGCCCAGGTCTCCTCCCTCTTGTCACCCCAGGGTTTCTTGTCATTATTTCCTGATTCTCCATACTAAAGTGTGAGGCTTTCATAAACAAAACCCTGGATTCGCCATGGATCTGGATTCCAGGCCAGAGAAGGAGGCGATGGCGACGACCTTCAAGCACCTCTTCGCGTTCATCAAATGGCGACATTCCGGTCCTCTCGCCCTCGCCATCGCAGCTGCTTGCGCCTGTGCCGCTATTCGGACTGTTTACGCTATTGTCTTGGGCCAGTTCTTCCAGATCATTACCGACTACGGCAGCGGTGTCGCGAACTCCACGGAGACGCTTTCTCAGACATCGAAATGGTGTACCATCATTTGCTACCTGGGAGTGGGAGCTCTGGTAGCCAACTCTGTCCTCATGTCGACATGGATCGTCTTTGGCGAGCTTCAAGCAAATGGCGCTCGGGAGGAGACATTTCACGATCTTCTGTACCAGAGGATGGCTTGGTACGACATCCAAGCCGACGGAACGCCTAGTATGCTGACTAGAATGGAATCGTATGTGGCCCACTGGTACATGATCTCCGAGTCTGGGTGTGCTGATCTTTTCCCAGACAAATTCGTGAGTTGCAAATGGCGACTTCGCAAGTCTTTGGCTTTCTGATGGTCGATGTCATCTCCTCAATCGCATCATTCATCGTCGCATTTGTTCTCTCCTGGCAGCTAGCACTCGTACTCATATCGACCGTTCCCTTATCCGTTGTTGTTTTTTACCTCGCGAATCGGAGGCTCGGACCGGCCATGAATCGACAAAAAGAGCACCTCGGCCAGGCATCGAAGCAGGTCAACGCCTCCATTGCTGGCATTGACTTGGTCAAGATATTCAACGGCTTCAACCAGGAGATTTGGCAGTACCAAAACACCATCAAGGCTGCAAAAGCGCAGTACTTGGTCCAAGCCCGGTGCAATGCAGTGCAGATCTCCTATATGCAGTGTTGGATCTCGGCTCTGTTTGTTGCCGGATTTTGGTTCGGCCTTTGGCTGGTCACCAGGGGAGCGAACGCAGCACAGATTCTCACCACTTTCTACGCAACTTTGACGGCATTGCAGGGGCTCTCCAACGCCATCCCACAGTGGCTGGTTCTTGTCAAGGGCATGAGCGCCGGCCAGTGGCTCAAGATGACCAGCAATCCGGGACATCTACGGCCGGCGGAGGAGAAGCTTGGATTCGCCCCCAACAGATGCCTGGGTGATATACGAATGAAAGATGTAGGATACGAGACCAGGGTCCTTCCTGTATTGCACTGCTGACATGCACAGGTGAGCTTTGCATACTCGTCGAACCCGTCAGAAATGGTTCTCGACAACGCTTCATTGCACTTTGTTTCTGGTAAGACCAGCTTCATCGTCGGAGAAAGCGGTTCAGGGAAGAGCACCATCGGTAGCCTGCTGGTGAATTTCTACGATCCCTCGCGCGGAGATATACTCATCGACGGCCGCACCATTGAGGCAGTGAGGAAGGATTGGCTCCGAGAGAACGTAACACTTGTCCAGCAGTCCAGTGTCGTCTTCCAAGGCACCTTTTTTGAGAACGTCGCTCTGGGCCATTCGACCCCTGAACACGTCTCGATGGAGGAGGTCAAGAGAGCCTGCGACATGGCCCTTCTTCAATCAACAGTGGCAGCTCTACCCAACGGCATGAACACTTTGATCGACTCAGTCGGGAGTGGTCTCAGCGGCGGCCAAAAACAACGTGTGGCACTGGCTCGGGCAAGGCTGAGGGATACGCCGATTCTCATCCTTGACGAATTCACCAGCGCATTGGACCAGACCAGCAAGCAGCTCATCATGGAAGCCATTCGGAATTGGCGGAAAGGCAAGACGACGATAATCATTACCCATGATCTATCGCACATAGAAGAGAATGACTACGTCTTCGTCTTGGAGAAGGGCCACGTCGTACAGAGGGGCGCTCGCAAGACTCTGTCAAAGGACATTGATGGCGTCTTCGCGCATCTCCTATCCTCGGCCTCGAACGGAGTGCATAGGACGACAAAGTCCATACAAGCCGGAGCAGCGAGCAACGAGTTCGATTATAGAACGGGTGGAACTGGAGTCCAGGCCATTTCTCACGATCTGGAAGGAAAGCAACCCTACCGAGACTCTCGACAGATGCGTACAGGACACGATTCTTCTCTTTGGCGCACGTCACTCGGAGCCAGCTCAGCATACACAAACCCTTGGGGTCTGAATGCTGCCCATCGACGCTCGTACGCTGCTTTTGGTCAAAATGCCCTGGTCCGACAAAGTGTCGACGCATCGTCGGAGTGGGAAACGATAAGGGGGTCATACTACGATCAAATGCCTTCCGGGGACAGAGACCGATCAAGCATGGAGGCTGTGCAGAGCGCAGGTCAGGTTGTACAATCCTCGAGGCAAGCATCAACCTCGAATCGCCGTCAGTGCAATGATCCTCAAGCCATCGACTCCGACAATCTTCAGCGACCCAGTCCGAACAAAGAGGCTGGATTGAGAGGCGACAACCAGGGGAATGAATCCGCGGCTTTGTCTCTCGGCAGCATTTTCCAGACCGTGTGGCCGAAATTGTCCAAGAAAGAGCGGCTTTGGCTGATTGCAGGCCTGGTCTCTTGTCTCGTCGCCGCAGCTTGCAACCCGGTATTCTCATACTGCTTCGCTCGACTTCTCGCCACGTTTTGGGACTCGACAGACCAGATGGCCGCAAGCAAGGAATGGGCTATCTACATGATCGTCGTCGCCGTCGTCAGCGGAGTCTCTATGTACCTGGAAAGGTATTTCATGGAGGCTGCAGGCCAGGCTTGGATAAACTCACTTCGTCTCGAGGCAATGAAGCGCATCCTCCAGCAACCGAAGCCGTGGTTCGACCGGCCCGAGAACTCGGCGAGCCGCATCAGCGAGTGCTTCGACCACGACGCAGAAGAGATGAGGAACTTGCTCGCCCGTTTCGCCCCCATAGTACTCATGGTAGTTGTCATGGTCACGGTCTCGACCGTTTGGTCCCTAACCATATCCTGGAAGCTGACTCTAGTCGCGATATCTGCCACGCCCGTTATTCTCGCAACGATCAAGATCCTATCCATCGCCGGCACCAAGTGGGACTCGACTTGCGACGAGTCAGCCAAGAGAATAGCATCGCTCGTCAGAGAATACATCGGAAACATCCGCGTCACGAGAGCTTTCACTCTGGAGGACCACTGCCGCAAACGACATGCCAAACTGATCAAGTCAGCTTACAAACTCGGGCGCGAGAGGGGATGGAGCATAGGGCCCCTTTTTGGCCTGAACCAGTCAATCAACTACTTTGTAATCGCTCTCGTCTTCTGGTACGGCAACTATCTCTCTGCCGACCAAGGCGAGATGTCGCCCGCGAGTCTCCAGCAAGTTGCCAACCTGCTCCTTTTCTGTGTCGGCCAGGCGGGATCAATGGTCAATCTCATTCCGCAGGTCTCGGCTTCACAAGCAGCCGCAACTCGAATTCTCCAGTTCGCCACCATCCCAGTCGAGAAATCATCATCGCAACTCCGCGGCCGTCGAATGCTCAAGTCACTATTCCCGATCGAGATGCGTAATCTGAACTTCGCCTACCCCTCGCGCCCAGAGCACCAAGTCCTGCACAACCTCTCTTTACGAATCGACGCGGGAACGTGCACAGCGATAGTCGGGCTTTCGGGATGCGGCAAAAGCACCATTCTCTCTCTTCTGATGGGACTGTACAACCCGTCTCAGCGAGTTTCCAACAACGATGGCGGAGGCAGCACTTTCACCTGCGCAGGTATCGATTCCGACCGAATATGCAAGATCCAACTCAGCTCTCTCATCTCGTTCGTCCCGCAAACCCCTGTCTTGTTTCCCGCCACGGTCAAGGAGAACATCGCGTACGGTCTGGCGGACACCTCACCCTCACGACATTACAACAACTTGCAGAGAGCGGCCGAAGCCGCGGGCATTCACGAGTTTATTATCTCACTTCCTCAGGGGTACAACACCGTCATTGGAGACGGTGGACAGTCTGTCTCAGGAGGTCAGGCACAACGCATCTGTATAGCTAGGGCACTTGCCAGGAGACCACGCTTGCTTGTCATGGACGAACCCACGAGTGCTTTGGACGGACAGGCAGCCGAGTATATTCGGCAGACGATCAGAGGCGTGATAGAAAGCCAGGAGAAGGGGGGTTCGAGCGTCGTGCTCGTAACGCACAACATTGAGACTATGAGAATGGCTGAACGCCTCATTGTAGTTGAGGATGGCCGGATTGTCGAGGAGGGTAACTTCGACGAGTTGGCCTCCAGAGCCTCCGCGTTCTCTAAGCTCATCAACGATATCTAGATAGAGTCTGCAGTTTTTATGAAAAGTTCAACTGCTAGACAGTATGCTCAAGAACGTCATCCTCTTATACGATATCCACGTCAACATTCGTATTTCACTGCTCCTTACACGTCAAGGACGGTTTGAAGAGTCTTATCTCTCTGTTTCCTGACTCTCTTCAGCCATGCGGCTGAGTTCAACCCCTTTGTCGCATAAGGTGAACAGACGCACAACACCCAAGCCAGTTTAGCCTCATCCATCGTGATGAGTCGTCCACCAGCTGCTGCCCTCTACCTCTGCCACCCTCTGCCTCTGGGCCCCCCTCTCCCACCTCATCTTCCCACAATCATCTTCTTCCCTTTACCTCTGGTTCCCCCTCTCCCGCCTCGTCATCCCGCGATTATTTTCTACAAAACAACCAAAAGAGAAGAGGGAAGAAAAAATCCAGAGCAGCCCTGAACGGTGAGTTTAACCCTCGAGGCGGAAAATTTCGTTTCATAGGCGAGGCTGGGAGGAAAAACCCTGGTTTCCCTCCCATCTCCCGTCCTCCCCCCACACCACCTCGTCTTTCTGGCTACTGCCGATTCAAAAATAGCAACTAACCCACCAGGAGCCCGAAGCCGTCACAATGAGCGACTTCAACAACGGGAATGGCGCCGGTCCCGGTCGTGACCACATCGTCTTCGTCACAGAGACGCCCAAGACCGACGAGAAGGAGGCCGCTACCAAGTCTGGTGGTTGGCACAGCGGCGGAGGCATCGGCACTCGTGTCGAGAAGATAACCACGGGTAAGTAAAGCCTGATCTGAACGTTTTGTCGTTGTAAAAGACTAAACTCGCGATCAGTGCAAACTGTGGTCAAGACCTCGTCGGACTCTGACAGAGTTCGCACCATGACAATGACCCCTCTCACCACAGTCACGCGAACTTCCTCTGCGATGATGTCGACCGAGGGGTCCACCCTATGGTTTACCGACGACTTCCCAACCTCGACGTCTACGTCTGGTCTTTCTTCAACGCTTCAGCCGTCCACGGCTTTGGCCATCCCCACGCCCACTAGTTCTTCAACCCCTGACGGCAAAACACCTGTCATCGTGGGCGTCGTATGCGGCGTGATAGCCTTCGGCTGTCTGGTCGCCGGCGTCCTCAGCGGCGCCTACGTTTTCCTGTGGAAAGACAAGGACGACCGTGGGGACAGACAACCCGACTTCCTTCCCACTGCCGGCTCTGGTAGTCACTCCCAGCCCCATCACGCGCACGAGGACAATGACATCGGAGTTCGCCCGCAGCCCACCAGTCAGCCAAGCTCCCAGATGGCCCCTCACGTTGATTCTCCTGACGCTGGCCCTTACCAAGGCGACCTTTCTCGTGGCCCTTCGCAGGCGATTTCTTCTTATGACATTGCTTCCCACGCGGCTTACTATCACTCGTTCAACCCTCCTCAGTCTCCCGTCTCCCCGGTCTACCATCAGTCATCGGCCTACCATCAGTCTCGTGGCTTTCCCCCGTCGTCCAGCTACACTCATACTCCCGCCAGCCCCCAGTCTCCCGGCTATCCCATGTCCGACGGCTATCCCATGTCCGACGGCTATCCCATGTCCCCGATCACGCCCCGAACTCAGGAGTACCAGCCCTACAGACCGGCTCAACAGGTCATCGCCGAGCTTCCAGGTGACAGCTGCGTCCCGAGACGCCGCCTCTCTTCCGAAGAGCCTGCCTAAGGATCATATTCGCGGCAACTTTCTCCAACCGATGATGAATGGAGCATGGAGTTCACAGAACGACTCAGTACTTTCGAATAGCCCGCCTAAGGATCATACTCACGGCAGCTTTCTTCAACCGATGATGAATGGAGCATGAAGTTCACAGAACGACTCAGTACTTTCGAATAGCCCGCCTAAGGATCATACTCACGGCAGCTTTCTTCAACCGATGATGAATGGAGAGCATGGAGTTCACGGAACGAACGGCTCAGTACCAAACTTTTTGTTTGTGTTGGATTAAAAAAACGGAATGGCAAGAACGAGTTCATCGATTCTTTCTTTCAGGATGTTAGACTATGTAATTATTAAAACGGGCAACGAGAGGAAAGGACCAACCAGGCAAGGAAAGGTCCGCAAAGTAACGTGCATGTAATGCGGAGGAGGGATGGCACGGTTGACAAGCAAGCAAGCAAGGAAGCAAGGATTCTGATTATCATCGGAAATAGCAAGGTTATAACAGAGGAAGCATTAGTCGCGTACGATCCACAGATCCGACATGAAATGTGACACACACTGATCTCGCATTCTCCCTCTCCCTCTTCCAGTTTCCGTAACTTTTAGTTTTCACGCAGTAGCTCACCTCTCAGAGATTGCCCCGTACTTATTAATCGGCATTAGAGACCTAGATATCCATCAAAGGAACGCCATTGATAGCCGATGGCCGATCCTCGGGCGTGTGTCTCAAGATGACGCCGCCGTCACGAGCGGCAGCAGCAGCCCGACGGTCTAGTATAGTGCCGGCGGGAATAGGACGGAAAAGAAAACGAATCCACGCGTATGCTGGTTTATTCCCAATCTAGGAAAAAACAAGAGCGGCCAGCCGGCCACACAGCAAGCGGGGACGGACGGACGGATGGGCCCGTCTGCGATCTGCGACCGCATCTGCGATCTTCCAGTTTGGTCTCTGACGGGATGACGAGACGGTAACTCGGCGCGCCTTTTCTGCTGCTGCTCATCATGCTGCTTGCTGCTGCTGCTGCTGCTGTCCGCATGCCAGCCTGCATCGTCCTCGCACCGGCAAACACGGCCGGGTCATGACAGCACACCATGTCGAGATCCCGTCTCCCGCCAAATCGAGCCCCAAGATTCCCCCGGGGGGGGGGGGGGGCTGTCAGCTGGGGGAAATCATAGATCCCCTTTACGACCCCTGCCATATATGCGCGTGTCAGGCACGGTGGACCGGGGATAAAAAGAAGAAGAAGAAAAGAATTTCATACCCATGTTGAACTATTGCAGTATCGTTACCAGGTCGTGACCGGCTTTTCCTCCCGCCTCCGAACGGTTCGCCGAGCTTCGCATCTCCATTCCCCATCTCCATTACCCATCTCCATCTCTCCCTCTTTCTCTCTTATTCCTAGTTCCCACCCCCAATTCAAGAGCTCCCTCCATCCGGGACCCTGACCGCCCAGGGTCATCAAGGGGGCCCAGGGTAAGGTAGGGCACAGCCAACCGGGTTCGTTTCTTATTCCCGTTCGACTGGTGCTCATATCCGGTCCTATGATATAACATCCTGCGGTGCCCTCGATGCCGAACGGGACGTCACCTATTTCCCTCGGCCTCAATCATCTGTGCACCCGTGTGGAGAGGAGGTCATGGATTTCGGAATTGTCAGCAACTCGCCGACAGATTCCTAGGTTTCTGGAAAAAGGCTTTTCCCTCGACTCTGTTGTTGTTGTCGTTTCCTCTCACCCAACAACACGCCGACCATGACGACTCCAAGAAACGACATAGAGAAGACGCCGCAAGGCTCCGGGGCGATGAGAGAAACGCCCTCGCCTCAAAATGGCCCTCCTCAACCCGGTCCGGAGCGGCGGCTCGACGACAACAGCCACATCACCTACCGTTACCTGACATTCGACTCGGCCATTCCCGAGCCGGCCTTCCTCGAGGCTACTCGGGCACAGTCACTCCCACCGGCACCGGACCTCGACCGCTTCAGCAATCCTTTGGAGTGGCCTCACGCACGCAAGAACCTGATGCTGGCGCTCTCATGTATCGCCACGTTTCTGACCGCTTACACTGCGGGGTCCTACTCACCGCCCGCCTCCATCATGGCCGATGACCTGGACACATCCCGTCTGGCGGTCCTGACCGGCATCACGACTTTCTGCATAGGTTTCGCCCTCTCGCCCATGCTTCTAGCGCCCTTGTCCGAGCTCTGGGGCAGGTATCCGGTCTTTGTGATCGGCGTGGTCTACGTGGTCTTTCAAGCCGTTTGCTCCGTGGCGCCGAACCTCGCGGCCATGCTCATCGCCCGCTTCCTCGTCGGCGTCGGCGGCTCCGTCTTCAGTTCCGTCATTGGCGGTGTCATAGCAGACTTGTGGGCCAAGGAGCAGAGGAACACGCCCATGGTATTTTCCCATTTCCCGTTGAGTCGACGTTTAGTCGTTGACATCATCATAGGCCATCTTCAGCGGGGCCGTCTTGGCTGGCACAGGGGCAGGTCCTCTGGTCGCCGCCATCATCACGAAGCGGATGGGAGCTACGGACCCGACAATGGCATGGGTCAGTCTTGTCTGGAAGTTGAGTGGTTGTCCGCACGCATTGACTAATACGCGTAACATGTAGAAATGGATATTCTGGCACCAGGTCATCATCGATACAGTCCTCGTCATCGCCCTCGCCGTCCTCTTCAAAGAGAGTCGTGGCTCGGTGCTCCTCTCGAGGAAAGCCAAGGCTATCAACAGATGGTACGAGCAACTCGAGGCCGCCGGCCACTACGGCGTCTGGGTCGAAGACACCACCACCGACGACGCCATAGACACATGCTCAGACTCCGACACCCAGCCATGCTCCTACTCCGGCCCGGAAAAAAGCTCAACGACATGCCGCTCAAGCCCGCGGACGTCAACCCAGCTCTCGCCGCAAAGACTACGCTGGCTCGTGAAGGAGGACGAGGAAAGGACGTCGGTCGTCACCATGATCTCCGTCTCGGTCTCCAGGCCGTTTCACCTCCTCTTCACCGAGCCCGTCGTCTTCTTCTTCTCCCTCTGGTGCGCCTTCGCCTGGGCCGTCCTGTACTGCACCTTCGGCAGCATCCCGCTCGCCTTCTCGCGCACGAGGCACATGGACGTCGAGCAGTCCGGCTACTTCTTCAGCGCCATGATCATCGGCTCCGTCGTGGCCACCATCGTCGGCGTCCTCCAGGACGAGCTCCTAAAGCTGCCGCAGTGGCGCGCCGCTGGCGACGACGACGACGACGACGACGACAAAAACCTGTCCGCGTTCTGGCTCTTCATGCGCCGCCGCCTCCCCGCCGAGGCGCCCGAGTCGCGTCTGTATTTCACCTGCATCACCGCCACCCTGCTACCCGTCGGCCTCTTCGTCTTCGGCTTCACCGTCCGCCGCGAGTTCCACTGGATCGCCCCGGCCATCGGCATCGCCTTCGCCACCTGGGGCATCTACTCGGTCTACCTGGCGACCTTCAACTACTTCGCCGACGTTTACCACAAGTTCGCCTCCTCCGCCCTGGCGGCGCAGTCCTGCTGTCGCAACATCCTGGGCGGCATCTTCCCCCTCGTCACCGGCGCCTTGTTCCGCAATCTCGGGGAAGCACGTGCCGGAGCGCTGCTCGGCGGCATAGCTACCGGCTTGACGCTGATCCCGTGGGCGCTGGTTTTTTTCGGCGAGAGGATCCGTTCCAAGAGCAAGTTTGCCATTGTGAGTTTTTGGTATTACCCTTTTGTGGTGGTGAGGCTGATGATTTGTGTTGCAGAACCTGGAGCCCCAGAGGTGAACATCTGTACGATTTTAGTGCGATACCATGATATCAACTACAACATTTGCCACACGGATATGGCATTGCTTGATGACGATTTCGAACGGGGGGATGAATATACCCAAAGCGTGTAAACTCTGTCGAATGAACTGCATGCATAGTGGTAGCATTTCTGGCGATAACGTCGTCTTCTGGAAACTTCAGGTTATGCGACTTCATCATGCGGACTCCTGGTAGAGCATCATGCATGAAGGCAATGCTCATTTTGGCACTAGAACAGGTGCGATTTATATAGATATAGACATCAATGATGAAAGCGAATAATAAAAGTTTATCTCGTATTCACCCTCTTTGCGGCGAGTGTCTAAAGCTTGCGATCTCAATTATAATTCTAAAAGCGTGAATCCACCAGTCGACGCAGCCCGCTTCTCATGCCAGCTAACCCTCACCTTCAGTCCACATCATCAGCATTGGTATCTTCTGTCGAAGACCCCAAATGCTTCTTGGCCTCCTCCAGAGCTTTGGCCTCGTCGTGAGAATCATGTTCATCCTGGGACGGGGGCGGCAACTCGCCGACCTTGGATCCGTCTGCCCCGGCCTTGAGCGAGCCGTCCTCGTTGACCTCGGTCTTGTACAGGATCGTGAACAGGATGACAAGATAGACGGCCCCGGTGGAACGGTTCCGGAGAACGTATCTAAGCTGGTGTGAGCGCTTAGGTTCTCCTTCCCTGCGAAGAGTAAGAAACACAAATGAGAAGAGAACATGGAAAATATGGATGCCTCCAGGTTGAGCGTTATCTTGTTGCCGGATTGCCGTCCCCACGTCCAATCTCAAAGTCACACCCCCCAGATTGAGTAGTATGAAAAGTGAAGGACTTGATTCGCAGAAAACACACATGCAAAGATATGCCAAATCTGGAATAGAAGGAAGAAGGGGGGGGGGGGGGCGACTCACCTTAGTCCCTGTCCGTCCCAGTACTTCATAATGGCGAGCTGGAAACCCGGGAGCCGCAGCGCCAGGTTGGAAAAGTCGAGGTACGGGTTGAAGAAATCCATTCCGTACGTCTTGCCATACTCGAACTGCCACTGCTCCTTGCTGTCTTTCCTGAGGGCCCACTTCATGCGTTCCTTGGACGTGGCCGGGGCACCGATCTTCTCCCTCATCTCCAAACCGGCTTCGTCGCCGCCCTCCTCGAACCACAACCCGCCCTTTTGTTCGTCGTAAGTTCCTTCACCCACGTGCACGACGTTGAAAGAACT
Source organism: Colletotrichum neosansevieriae (assembly GCA_036785495.1). Taxonomy (NCBI): domain Eukaryota; kingdom Fungi; phylum Ascomycota; class Sordariomycetes; order Glomerellales; family Glomerellaceae; genus Colletotrichum; species Colletotrichum neosansevieriae. The sequence goes on from JAVHLV010000385.1 coordinate 24,137, forward strand.
CAGAGCGGGACCGTAGAGGTAGGGCGTGTCGGCGTACGCGTCGCCCTCCAAGCCAGGGTCGATCCACCACTTGACGATGTTCATGGCCGTGTTGAAGCCTGGAGGCAGACGGTCCCGGATAGGGTGGTCGAAGTCATTGCCGAACTGGAGGTCGGCGGCGGAGATGCCTTCCTCTGAGGAGCCCGCGGGCTTCTTGGGCGTGAAGCGAAATGAGATGCTGTATTGGTCATTGTTGGCGGCGTGAGGCTCGGTAGCAAAGTATGATGAGGTCTCGGGAGACTGGCGGGGCAGGCCGGCGTAGTTTTGTATCCTTACGTTGAGCTCGATGTCGGCCAGGTCGGTGCTGATCTTGATGGGCTCGGGCTTGTTGACGGGCACTTCGACTTGGGAGTCGACGTCGTACTTGGGACCAGCCGTCACCCGTAGGATGTACTTATCCGCCATGGTCTTGATGCTTGTGAACAATTATCACGGAAGACTGTTGTTGCAAAAGGAAAATTGTTGGTTGAGGGGTCTCGGCGGTTTTGGGTCGACGAGTCCGGCCTTTGCTGATGACGACAATGAGGGAGACCTTAAGCCGGGTCTGAACGGGGATACCCACACACGCCGGAAAAGTCGTGGCTTGTGCTGTGATGTTTCAGAATCTCAGCCAGTCAAGCCACCTTGGGGTTCCGTGTCAGTGACCTTTGTGAAGCGATAAGATGGATGGCTTGGAGAGTTGACGAAGGTCTAGAAATGGGCATTGGTGTAATACGACTTTCGGCTTGAAGTTGCAATTGAGGTAAACAACCAAAGGTAAAGTGGATGTCGTCCCAAGATACAGAACCTTGGCGGAAGATTGTCTTCTGAGACGGCTTCCCCAACAGTTCGGTTCGAGGTGGAAGAGAAAATGACGGCGGCCTAGACCCTGGTCCTGTAGTGTTCGCCGCCTTTGTGAGGCGAGGAAAGGTGCTTAGAGTGGTAAGGCTTAAAATATGGGGGGGAAACAAGGGGCAATGACGTTGAGATGAGAGACTAAAACATTTCATTCGACGTACCCGAATATGCAGAGCTGCAGGCGATCGAAGTGACACTTGCAGGCGCCTTACCTCATCTAGACAACCCGACTTGCATGTGAAATACCAAGGAGCACAGCAGCTCTGGATTGCTGATTAACATACCAGAGCAAGGTGTTGTTCACATAAAGATCGTGTGGCTTTCGGGAGAAAACGGGGATAAAACTGCGTATAGAAGAAGAAAGGCCGGAAAAAAAAAACCCCCCAAGACGGATCATGCTTAATCGCCCCTCACAATGTGTTTAGCGGGGTGGCGGGGTCTGAGTGGCCCAGCTCATTGACATGCAAAATTGCAGTATTTCATTCGTAACCAGCAGGAAGCACTCAACTAAAGTCTCGGTGAGAATTGCTCCTCTTTGGTAGTCTTTCCTTTCACTTATGATCGTGGAAGAGACTCTCCCGAACGGCCAAACCAAAACCCAAGCCCTGTAACGTCAAAGACATGACTCCGCCGCTATGTTTCCCGCTGATGCCGCCGTGCCTCACGCATAGCAAAGTAAACACATCCTCATGGCGTGATAAACTCATCGATGTTAACTCTTTCGAAGAAGCTGATATGGCCGAAGGTAACCCAATACTGGGCAAGTCTGTTGTGAGAAATGAGCATAAGCTGGGACTCGATGTACCGATCTGAGAAACATGTTGCGGTTAGCATTTGTCCATGTTTCTCTGAGACGGTAGTACCAACCTTCCAGGAAACCAGTCCCAGCCACATGCCCTTTACTCCTGACAACTCGTGTGCCTTGGAAAGGTGGTTCCTGTGCCAGTCCGACGAAACCTGCCTCGCCCAGGTCGTCTGCAACAAAAGTGTACTCGCCTCGTGGTACATTTGGGTCTCCAGTAAGCTTAATGGCCTCTAGACGGCCTCGATGCACCCTCGCATCCGTTCCTCGCCGGTTCCAGTCTTCCTCGGACTCATCAGAGCCGCGCAAAAGGCCAAGCTCCTCGTCGGAGACCAACTCATCGTCCGGTTGGTTAACCAACAAGAATTCGCAGCCATGACCGCTGTAGTCGCCGACCCAGATACCGCGCCATGGCTTTAGAGGCGTCGGTGTGTACACTACAGGGTCCAGAGTTGAGAAGGTAACAACTTCTTCTCCAATGTGTATACCGGGCATGCCCCGCCCTGCGTTTGTCATGTTGGCATGAATTGCTCTGATCAGGCCGATCGGTCCTGCGCCGACAAACATGCCCGGTGTAGGGCCGCCCGCCATTTCCATCCACTGCCGGATGCGGAAGGCCTGGTCAGATGCTTCAGCCCGACGTGTCGGCAGATCGCCGGGCGACAAATCATGCGCATCCAATCCCGAGGCGACACCCGCGACGCGATGACGGGCAGGTACAGCTGGTGGAGGCCATACGTTGCCGTAAGGGAATTGCGTTTCCATCTTCAAAGTCGCAGTCGTCTTGTCGAGTGGCCGCGCCATCAAGAAGTTGCTAAACATGGCATCCGACCGACCGTTTATCACCATGGGCACCTCGGGGGCAAAATGATTCTTCATTGCCTCGTAGAAATGGGGTGATTCGTCCCGGTCGGAAACGCGAAACTGGAGTACCGGTTTGTCTAGGTGCAGCTTGACCCGCGGCTCAAAGGCATGGATCATGACGCTGGGATCCGCAGGCCAGTGCTGGTACGTAGTGCGATTGCTGATGGCTAGCAACTGGTATCCTTCGATGCAGCCTCTACGTGGGTCATATCTTACGACAATCATCTTGCCCATAAGGTCGCGGTCGCAGAACCATATTTTGTACTTGGGAAGAAACCATCTTGGATCGTGCGCGGCGTATAGTTCGCGATATGTGTTGCATGGGTATGGGGTTTCGAGTTTTGTGCCTGGCACGTTGGCCTGCACTCTCTGGTACCAATGGACGTCGGAGGCGGCATGAGCATGAAGGCTACGACAAGTCGCGGACGCAATGGCTAGATCGCAGGGTGGTAGGTAGGTGAGGATCTCGTCTATAATCTCGGATGGTAGTGAAAGGAGTCGGCAGCTGGAGGCTGGAGGCGGGCAGTGAGCATCTATCGCAGAGAGCGAGTTAGACGAGATGCAAGTCAAGCATGGCGCCAGGATGAAAAGTCACATACCAGAAGTTACGCTGCCGCTTAGCCCAGCGGGAAGAGGGTAATGGTCTGCCTGAGAAGTTCCGATCGTCTTCCGGCGATCGGTAGCGTCACTGCGCAAGCCCTCGTCGGAAACATAGGGCAGAATGTAGAGGTTGTCCTCAACCTCCGGGTCGATGCCGCCGTAATTGCTGCTGGAATTGGAGATGGTCTCATGGGCTGTCGTGGTCATGTCGGAGGTCGGACTGGAGGGCGAAGGATTGGATGCCATCTTGCCAGAGCCGTCCATGCTTTCACACGCGACAAGGCAAGGCTTGGGATTGGCACCAGTAAGTCCTATGAGTGTGGTGTCGTAACCTAAGGGGTCTAAGGATTCGCAGAGATACTGGGGCTGTAGTTGGCCGAGGGATCGGTGGGATGATGCACTTGATGGATAGTCGGGCAAGCGGGCAGATGAGCGGTGGCTACAGTAGGTCGGTTATTGGTGTGTACTCGGGTGGCTGTTGGCAGAAGGGTGTCTGTCTGGTCGCTCGGTTGATGGACGGATCAATCAGCTGGATTGAGGACTGGTTTCTTATCAAGCTAGGTTCATGGAGGATGAGGTCGGGTAAGAATGATGCGTATTGGACGTGCAGTCGTCAGTGTTGGAGTCATGACTCCAGAGCCCAGGGCCCAGACTGGGAGTCTCCACGTCTCCGACCAGCCGAATGGAGCGCAAGGTGAAGGCGGCGGTCAAGTCGTGTGGTCGCGAGCAATCGGGCCAGAAGTTCCCTGCTGCCTGCCATGGAAGTTGACGCTGCGGATGCTGATGTCGCTACCCAGCCAGGAGCGTGGTAAGGTATGCCGCCGTTGCAAGGTACTCGGCGTGGTGCATGAGATGATGCGGCCGTTTGGGGGCTAAGGTAAGGCAGTTCCGCAGTACCCAAGGTCGCAGAGCTTGGTGCTGGGGCAGGTAACCTTACCTTGCGGTAAGGTAGGGAGACGCACGGTAAGAGCTGCGACAGCGCATCGAAAAGAGATGCTACACCTGTCTTGCATTCCCGTCAACGCAGAGCACGGGCACGGGGCATCGGGAGCCAGGAGCAGAGTGCGGTGAGCTTTGGTTCCATGGATTCCCAATGGAAGCTCACCTGGACCCGGAGTGAGGTACGTATCTATCCTGAAGGTTGGGCACCTTGTGAGCTCGATATCGAGATAACGCCATCGATAAGACCTCGGACTTAGTGACACTATTAGTTGAGTTGTCCGGAGGCCTGCCTGGGTTCCGGTTCTGGGTAAACTGTTCAAGTCTCGAGTTCCAGTTGAAACGGGAACAATCTTATCTCAAGTCTAGACCTGGCAAGTTTTTTCCTCACTCGCGATGCTGCAGACTGGAATATGCCCCAGAAGGCCCTGGCCAAGACCTCGACTAAGAGAACCTCGCAGAGCGAGTGAGCGCTATCATTGGTGGAATGCTGCGTTGTTGGCTGTCTCTGAATTCAGTGGCTCGCGCTTGAGTCAAGAAGAGCGTGAGGTAATTAGCATACATCGAGCAAATCTTACTTTAGGCGAACAATGCTTCATTGTGTCCTTGGGTGAACATCTAGAAATAACAGCGGTAACACCAAAGCCGCAAAATCCCAACCTAAAGAGGTTTATGCAAATATCAGGCTTATGCAGGTGTAGGGAAAAGCATCTTTCACCTACCTAATTTGGTAAGTAGCCGCCCAAGACTTAGTGGAGTCTCCCAGGTCAGGCCTTCTCCTTCCTCTTACCACCTCGCCCGGCCCGGCGCTCGTTGCTCCAGTCCCCTTCGGTCGGTGATGCGGGTTGTTTTGCCAGCGTCACTCGGACATCACCCTCATCTCAAGGTTAAGCTACCTTACCAACGGCAACCAGACATTCGACGTCTTGGTTTATGTACCTCAGTTCAACAGCCTGCCACGTCCGACTCGCACATCGAATCCAACCCTTCGACATATCGCTTCAAAAATCAGGCCCTTGTGAGAACGACCGGGTTTGATTCAACGAAAAGCATCCTTCCGACACACTCAATTATTCGATATCCAATAAGTCCGAGTCACCTGTCTCTCTTACGTCTATCTCGTCACGGATTCCCTCCCTGCGGCGTGACGGGGCACAAGAGCCTACACACGCATCCAGTCACATCGCCTCGCCTCGCATTACTGCGCAACTTCACCTCACCGTCGGCTTCCCTCAAAGCAACTGTCAGTCTGTTGGCCACCAACACCAGCACGACGGTGTCTTGGTGTCCCGGCCATCGCTAACGCCATTGCCGGAGTGCCCACTTTGAATCCAGCCCGCCCTACCTCTCCTTCCTACTTGGTGATAGCTTCCGTCCGTAAGTGGAGGGCTGTCCTACCTACCCCGAACCGACCTCTTACGTCGTCTCCAGAGTGCGCGAAGACGGGACATCTGAATCTCCAGACCGCTTCCCACAGTCCCATCTTGATCTGAGAAACCCTCCCGGCCATCGGAATCACGCCTGACCCTGCAGAAACCATGTCGTCCCTGATCCCTCTCATCAGCGACCTCTTACCGATGGTCTTCTCCTCCTCTTCGGTTCAAATCACAAAAGCAAGCACACTCCGTGCCGCACCCGATGCAACTCCAGGACCTGGTCCCGCCAAAGAGGCCGATGCCATTGTCAGCAAAAGCGATAAGCTCTGCGCTTCGGGTAAGTGAGAATCCGTCCGGGCTGCCTCTGCATCTCTCTGCCCTGCTTGGGCAGCACGCAGCGCGCCTCTTGCGCTCCAAATGCGCATCCTGTGTAACTATTTGGAACAGTCTTGACCCTCCAACCGCATACAACATCTTCTGTGCGTCATCACGCTGAACAAGGTGAGGACTAGCCCCTAATTCGGCCCCTCCCACACCTCCAACTCTCTCCTACCTATTCTCGTCCTCCCGATGGGTCTCTAATATGTGCCAAGATACCATCATTTACACAACATCCGGCACCGGAGTCTTGCTTGTCAGCCCTGGTGCAGGACAAGAGGTCAAGCGTCATGATATGGGCACGGGCGACTTTGCCTTTGTCCCGGCTTGGACGGAACATCAGCTCCTCAACGAAACGGATAAAGAAACCGCGTGGGTTGTCACTCGCAGCGGCTCGGAGCCCACGGTGGTAGACTTGACAGATTGGGGAGGCGATCAAGCAAAATAGTCCACCACGTTGATCTTCCGTCACAACTTAATGTCCGTGTTGGCGCATTGTGTGACACACCTTAAGAGATAACGCCGCTGACAGACGCGGTCGTCTTCTGCCTGGGCATAGCTGCTTTTTCTACGGATGGTTTTGCCGGATGCTACCATGATACCCTCCCTCCTTACTTCTCACAGTAGTCTCGCACCACATCAACGATGCGACCTCTGTCGCGCTTCGAGTCGAATACTTGCGCATGGTCTCTGCGGGGGAACCACAACACGTCGATGCCTGATCCAGCTGAGCGGCGATGCTCATTCCCCGAACCAGGGATTCCGGCAACGTTGCGTCGACCTTGCTGGCTATCGCGCTCCTCCCCGTCCTGTGGTTTTGCGGGGTCGCTCTTCTGCCCTTCCTCGGTCAAATACCTGGCGACGGCATGGCTGTCAACTATCAAATCCTGCCCCGATAAGCAGACCGTAATCCGCCTTGTTCCAGCTCGCTCATCAGCTGATAGCCCGTGAGTGTCGTTTGCATGTTCCGACCCTGCATCACGCCCTACCAGCTCCTCGGCCCAGATTGCATTCTCTCTCCAGAAGAAGTATCTACCGAGGCAGTGGGCAACCCCTGGATCCGTGCTGGCAAAATACCACAGCTGCCATTCATTGGCGCGCTTTGGTCGACGCCGCGTGAAGTTGAAGGCCACATCAGGAAGATGGAGCAGTATGCTCACCGGGTCGATGAGCACCGCACGCGATACTCTCGCCTGCAACCCCGGACATCGAACTATGTGGGAGGTCAAGACTGAACCGTATGAGTGGGAGACGAGAACGAAATTGTCCCACGAATGTTGATCGAGAATTTTAGTAAATTGCTCGATGAATGCATCTTTTTCCATCGGCGGTTTCGTCAGTCGGAATGAGATTGGCAGGATCTCGAGGGCTATAATGCCAACTTGGCCGTCTCCTTTGCGTTTGGCGGCGCAGATCTCGGCGAGGAAGCGGATGTACACCCAGAGACCGATGCCGATACCGTGAATGAAGACGACGGGCAGGCGTTCGGTATGTGTGTGCGGGCGGTGCCAGTAACTCAGCCCCACGGAGGACCTGCGCTGTGCACATAGTTGTTGTATGCGTGGAGGAAAGACAGTGAATGTGTCTTTCTTAGGTTGAGCGTAGTATTGAAAACCGTTATAGACCATGGCAATGTGAGTGACGCCGTCTATGAGTCCTAAAATTGCGTACCACCAAACACTGCGATATTTGGTCTCAATCTCGTCGAAAGTCAGTCGAAGACTTTGAGCAACACCTCGGCCCGGCTTGAATGATTTGCCCAATAGCTGCTCAATCATATCAATATACTGATTCACCTCCTCGTCGAATTCGCTCTCCTTGCCGAAGCTTTCGTGGTCGAAGAAGGCCCAAAGTATGAACTCCCTGACGTTGTCACGACGGATGTCTTCCATTTCCGCACCCAAGAACCACCCCCGGAGATAGAACTCCGGGTTCGGGACGGTGGCCATGCAGCGGTCGAAGAGGGCGCGTCGCGCGGCCGGCGAAGACGGCGCCGGATGCTTCGCCGCCTCTCCCAGACGATTCCTGTATGGCACCCAGATGAACAAGGCGTATGCCAGCTCAACGGCCATGAGCCCTATCACAACGAGTGCACCGATGGACCACCGGGGGTCCGGGGAGCCGAGCTTGGCGCCGAGTAAGCATGCGCCGAGAACTGTTGCGTACGGAATGATCGGCCACTGCAGTAGAGCTATGCATATGCGAATGAAGACCAACTCGTGCAGCGTGCGACCGAGCATGTTGACTTGCTCGCCAGTCTTGGCGTAGAGAGGCTGTAATTGAGATGCAGTATATCCAGTTTTCACGAGGAACGAAGCAGATCAAAACCGGACTAAATCAGTATGCTGAGTGATACAGTCAATTATTTCGAGTCGCTGTTGAGTTTATCTCGTCCCGCTTTTTCCGGTGCCGATATTGATGGGCATGTGACTTGTTGAGGTAGGTAATGGGAGAGCGCTCAAGCGTTCGCTGCGTACCTTGCCTGACGCCATCCTGTACACTAAGGTTAAGCACGTGTGTAGCTGCGGGAGCTTGCTAAGTCGCCACGTCAATCCTGGCATTGAGTCCTCTTTTACCCATCCGATTACAATGGGGCATCAGTTGAATGTCCAAGAGACAAATGGCTCGCTTCAGATGTCTTTCTACTTGACCAAGTCTTCGTATTATTTGCTCTCTGCAGACTCACTCGTTCAATCTCTCTACTCATCAGAAACGCGTTTTTCTCTCTTATTTTCTTTCGAGCCTCGATAAAAAGTCACCTATCATGACTGACGACGGCATGATCTCACCCTAGCTAATTGAGATATGTTGGGAAGTTTGGTAGCATCTGAAAACACAAACCAAAGGCATCATCTCAATCCGAGGCAACGAAGATTTTTTTTTTTCCGTTTCATATGATCACCTTATTACTTATCCAAAATCGTAAATGCCTGACTTCTTGTTGCGTTAACACTCCACATTCAGCCGGTGCAGATCTGGACTGAAACTGGGGTCGCGGCCAATTAGCCGGGTCCCAAGCGGCATATCTCCCTCCGAAACGACCGCACGCGCGTCGTCGGCTGTCTTACAGATATTAAAAATGAAGCCGTCCCCTGGTATCCGGCGGGGGAGTCAACCGTATTCAAGCTTACTTGGCGCTCGAATGCTTGCCTAGTGGTCTGGCATTCGCCTTTACTGTGAGGTAGGCTATGCTATCAGTATAGCCGTCGGCAATTGAGACGACTAGTCAAATACGACTTCTATTATCCAAATGCCACCGTATTTCTAATTCGGTGATGAAGGTCGACAGCATCATGATGGTTTCCCCGCGTTGCAGTATCCGTTGCTCCGAGTCTCATACAAGCCCTGGAAGGATCGAAGGATAAAAGGGGTCCCGCAAGAGCGATGAGTCGAGAATTTGAAGCACTTGGATAACACAGTCTGTTCGAGTCTTGATCGCCAACAAGCAAGTAAAGACTCATACTTAATCTATAACAAAATGGCACTGCGTTTCGCCGTTTCGCTTCTGGCGGGCTCTGCACTAGCCCTTCCCGCCGCGGAGCTCTTCGAGCGCCAGTCCGACTGCAGCAAGGCAAAGACTCAAGTCCCGGCCGTCAACGACGCCAAGCTCCCCGACCCCTTCACCTTCGCCGACGGCTCCAAGGTCGCCACGAAGGATGACTGGGCTTGCCGCGCAACCGAGATTCAGAACGCCATGGAGCAGTACGAACTCGGAGTCTACCCGGACCCCCCGTCCAAGGTCGAGGCTTCTCTGTCCGGCACCAACCTCAACGTTAAGATCACCGTGGGAAGCGCGAGTGTGAGCATCAGTGCCGCCATCCGCAAGCCCTCCGGCAGCGGCCCTTTCCCCGCCATCATCGGCGTCGGCGGCGCGAGCATTCCCATCCCTGCCAATGTCGCCCAAATCACCTTCAACAACGACCAGTTCGCTGCCCAAAACGGAGGAGGAAGCCGTGGCCAGGGCCAGTTCTACACGCTGTTCGGCAGCTCGCACAGCGCCGGCGCGCTGACCGCCTGGGCATGGGGCGTCGGCCGCATCATCGACGGCCTCGAGCAGCTGGGCGTTTCCCAGACCGGCATTGACACCAAACGACTTGGCGTCACTGGGTGTTCTCGCAACGGCAAGGGGGCCTTCGTCGTTGGTGCTCTGGAGAAGCGCATCGCGCTGACGATCCCCCAAGAGTCCGGCTCCGGCGGCGCGGCCTGCTGGCGCATCTCTGACAGCGAGAAAAGCAAGGGCAAGAACATCCAGACGGCGAGCCAGATCGTCACGGAAAATGTCTGGTTCTCTCCCCTCTTCAACTCGTGGACCTCCAAAACATCTCAGATCCCCGAGGACCATCATATGCTGGCGGGTTTGGTGGCGCCGCGAGGTCTCTACGTGGCGGAGAACGACATCGATTGGCTGGGTCCCGTTTCCACGACCGGCTGTATGAAGGCCGGTAGACTCATTTACCAGGCTCTCGGCGTTCCGGAGAACATGGGATTCTCTCTTGTCGGTGGACACAACCATTGCCAATTCCCCAGCGGGCAGAACTCGGAGCTCACGCAATACATCAACTACTTCCTCCTCAACTCGGGGACCAAGCCGTCGATTATCGAGCGCAGCACCGCTAATGTCAATGTCAAAGACTACGCAAGCTGGACTGCCCCTACCCTTTCTTAGACTGATGTAATTTCGCATCTCTTCTCGAATTCGGGATGGGGTTGTAAACGACTGCGGACATCAAGGTTGGATACTAGGTGTAAATAACAATAACAATAGCCAATGCAATATGATTGCAAATGCATATCTCAAGTGACTTTCGCAATACCAACTTCAAGTCCAATACAGCGACCCGGAGTTTGGCCGGGGCGCAACCGGACCGGAGACCAGTATCAACGTCCCCGAACGGGACCCTCTTTCGGAATGACATAATTATGCAGAAATCAGTTGTGCATTGGAGATGTATATGGTCTGTGCGCCGTCTGCCTCCCCACTCTTGAAAATGTTAAGCGAAAGCCTCTTTCTGGCCCCTGCTTGGAACGGCAGAGGAGTTCCTTGCCACCCCCCGGCGGTTGAATTCAATTAAACATAAAACGCGGCGGCGCGGTTACGCGACTCCACGACCCTTCCCGACGCGACTCCCCAGTACCACTGCCGGCCCCGGACCTGCTCCCAGTCCCAAAAAGGAACACACCTACCCGCGCACGCCTACCCTCTCTTCCTTCATTGACTGGCGACGGCGAGAGAGGCACGAATACTTGCACTTCGCGGTCTCGTGGTCTTACCGACACCTGTTGTTCCGTCTACTAATTCTATCCTTCTAACACTCTTTTGCTATAGACTGGGAACGCCCGTACTTTTCTTCCCCCACAAAGTCCTTCCCTTCTCCCACCCGAATTAGCTGCAGTCTGGCTCCGGAGAGCTCGCAATCATGGCGCCCAAATCATCACCGGCGGCTCGTACGCCGGCCAAAACTCCTTCCCTCAAGCGCCAGCCGTCGTCTTCCTCGGGAACCCAGAAAACTATAGTGCAGTTTTTCTCCAAGTCTGCTTCCAAGCCGACTCCCAAGCCTGCGGCCTCGGCTCCCGATTCTTCACCATGCCTGAGAGAGTCCACCCGAACGAACGAGCTCCCCAAGGCTAAGCGACCTCCCAGCATGACTCCCGTCCCGAGCAGCGATGCCATTGAGCCCTCGAGCTCGCAAGAGAACATGGATAACACTGGTCTCAAGGTAGCTCAGGACTCCTTGCCATCTCCGTCTACTCCAGCTGAGACTGTGACCCCACAGGTCTCTGTTAGCAGACAAGTTCCGCCGTCCTCCAGTCCGACTCGAAAGGTAGATTTGCCATTCTCCATGGTAGTGTGATTGAATAGTACGCTAATTCCGCGTCCGTACAGGCCAGGAAGCCCGTCAACTACGCCGAACAGTCCGACGACGAGGATGACGACCCCTTCGACCGCATTCGATCTGCAAGCACCCGCCGCCGTACTAAGACACCGGCCGCACTAGTTGACGACGGCGATGACTATGAGGAAGCTGTTAGCAACGACGAGGCCGATAAGGACGAAGGTAAGGCGCGTCCATATACGAATATTGACGGTTTCTGACTTTCCCCCAGAGATGGACGACTTCGTCCTGTCCGATGAGTCGGACGCCCCTTCCGGATCCAAGAAGAGAAAGCGTCCCCAGACCACAAAGAAGACTCAATCAAGGAAGAAAACAACAATTGCTTCTCCTAATAAGGAGGAAGAAGAGTTTGACGAGGATGACGAGGTGATGGGAGATATCCCATCCTCCTCGACAGCCCAGCAGTGGCGTTACGACCCGAACAATGTTGCCTCTTCTGCTCCCCGGTCTGCTCAGAGTGCGGTGCCTCGTCGACCGGCAGCTTCGAAGCGCAAGGAGAAGGCTCATACCACCGAGCCCGAGGCCAGATACCCCTGGCTTGCCAACATCCAGGATATCAACAAGAATTCTCCAGGTGATGCTGAGTACGACCCATCTTCCGTCTTTATCCCTCCTGGTGCTTGGCAAAAGTTCTCCCCTTTCGAGAAACAGTACTGGGAGATCAAACAGAAGCTTTGGGACACTGTCGTCTTCTTCAAGAAGGGCAAGTTCTACGAGCTCTACGAGAACGACGCCACCATCGGCCACCAACTGTTCGACCTGAAGCTCACAGATCGTGTAAACATGCGTATGGTTGGTGTCCCGGAGAGCTCCCTCGACATGTGGGTCAATCAATTTGTCGCCAAAGGCTACAAGGTGGCTCGAGTCGACCAGATGGAGTCTGCCCTTGGTAAGGAAATGAGAGAGAGGGGTGCTGCTTCGGCCAAGGCGAAGAAAGCAGACAAGGTCATCCGTCGAGAACTGGCTTGTATCCTGACAGGCGGCACTCTCGTGGACGGAAGCATGCTCCAAGACGATCTCGCAACCTTCTGCGCTTCGATAAAGGAGTCGGTCATTGACGGCAACCCTGCCTTTGGAATCACTTTCGTGGACTGCGCGACCGGCCAATTCTTCATTTCCGAGTTCGAGGATGACGCCGACTTGACAAAGTTTGAGACCTTCGTCGCGCAGACTAGCCCCCGTGAGATTATTCTTGAGAAGTCGCGTATCTCGGCCAAGGCTGTTCGCATCCTGAAGAACAACACTTCACCCATGACCATCTGGAACTACCTCAAGTCAGGTTCTGAGTTCTTGGATGCCGAGATGAGCCGCCGGGAGATCTCGAGCGGTGGCTATTTTGTCAACGAAGATGGCGAGGAGACCTGGCCTGAAGCTCTTACCAAGGCGAAGGAGAAGGACTTGCTCATGTCTGCGCTCGGCGGTCTGATTCACTACCTCAAGTTCCTGAAGCTAGAGGGAAGTCTTTTGTCTCAGGGTAACTTCGAGTGGTATACCCCGATCCGCCGCAACGGTACTCTGATCTTGGATGGCCAGACCTTGATCAACCTGGAAATATTTGCCAATACTGTGAATGGCGGACCCGAAGGCACTCTCTTCACCCTTTTGAACCGATGTGTCACACCGTTTGGCAAGAGACTGTTTCGCCAGTGGGTATGTCATCCCCTTTGCGACATTCAGCGTATCAACGAGCGTTTGGATGCGGTCGACCTGCTCAACTCGGATCCTACCGTGCGGAACCAGTTCACTTCCCAGATGACCAAGATGCCCGACTTGGAGCGTCTCATCTCTCGTATTCACGCCGCCTTATGCAAGCCCGAAGATTTCGTGCGTGTCCTGGAAGGCTTCGAACAGATCGAGTACACTATGAGCCTTCTGGGCGCTTTCGGCGGCGGTAACGGCCTTGTTGACCGACTTGTTTCGTCGATGCCCAATCTCAACGAGCCCTTATCCTACTGGAAGAGTGCCTTCGATCGGAAGATGGCCCGAGACGAGAAGCTCCTCATTCCAGAGCGCGGCATTGAGGAGGACTTCGACAACAGCCAAGACCGTATCGAAGAGATCAAAGAGGAGCTCCAGGCACTTCTGGCAAAGAAGAAGTCGGAGCTGAAGTGCAAGACCATCAAGTTCACAGACATTGGCAAGGAGATCTACCAGATTGAAGTTCCAAAGGCCGTCAAGGTGCCTAACAACTGGCGGCAAATGTCCGCAACCGCGAGTGTCAAGCGTTACTACTTTGATGAACTCACAGACCTGATTCGCGAGCTTCAGGAGACGGAGGAGACCCATTCTCAGATTGTTAAGGAGGTCGCCACACGATTCTTCCAGCGTTTTGATGCCGACTACGATACGTGGGCGCAGTCAATCCGCATCATTTCTCAGCTCGACTGTCTCATCAGCCTTGCCAAGGCTTCTTCTTCATTGGGTGAACCCAGCTGCCGTCCGGAGTTTGTCGACGAAGACAGGAGTGTTGTCGAGTTTGAAGAGCTTCGTCACCCTTGCATGCTCAACACGACTTCCGACTTTATTCCCAACGACGTGAAGTTGGGAGGAGATTCAGCGAAGATCAACCTGCTGACGGGTGCGAACGCTGCTGGAAAATCAACGGTCCTTAGAATGGTAAGAAGCCTTTCCTTTCTCTTTGGAATCATTATGCTGACCCTATAACAGTCTTGTGTTGCCGTCATTATGGCTCAGATCGGATGCCACGTTCCCGCTGTGTCGGCAAAACTCACCCCTGTTGACCGAATCATGTCACGACTGGGAGCCAACGACAACATTTTTGCTTCTCAGTCTACCTTCTTCGTTGAATTATCGGAGACGAAGAAGATCTTGTCAGAAGCCACGCCGCGGTCTTTGGTCATCTTGGACGAGCTCGGCCGAGGCACTAGCTCATACGACGGTGTTGCAGTCGCGCAGGCCGTCTTGCACCACGTGGCGACGCATGTAGGCTGTGTGGGCTTCTTCGCGACTCACTATCATTCTCTCGCTACCGAGTTCGAGAATCATCCCGAGATTGTGCCTCGACGCATGCAGATCCACGTAGACGAGGAAGAACGACGCGTTACGTTCCTCTACAAGCTCGAGGATGGTATTGCGGAGGGCAGTTTCGGAATGCACTGCGCAGCCATGTGTGGTATCTCGAACCGCGTCATCGAGCGAGCCGAGGTGGCAGCCAAAGAATGGGAGCACACTAGCAGACTCAAGGAAAGTCTGGAGAAAGCCAAGTCGGGCTGCTACATCCCCCTGGGAATGCTCAGCGATGTGGCGTCGTTGCTCAACGGTGGTGATGAGGTAGGAAAGAGAGGTGTCGAGGTGCTCTTGAAGGCCGTTGAGGCACTCTGAGCCCCTCGCAACTCGGTGTTCGAGTGTTTGGCGAAAAGCCGATTCACGACTTGGGGAAATGCTCGCTTGTTTTCATGATAATGTGGGAAGGTACTGGCGCATGGAGTATTTGCAAGATGAACAGGAACACTCAGCAGTGTTCATGTATAGATAGAAGCGTGCGATGCTCATATATGGCCGGGCATTGTGACCCTCAAAATAGATGTGTTTAATGGTCCATCTCATTGGTTTTTGCATCGCCTTCATTGCTTTTACTTCCAAAGAAGTCACATGCCTTGGTGATGTCGAGGTCCATACTGCGTCTAACATCTGCAGGGCATACTCGGCCTGTTGAACGGTTGTGTGCCTGATGTTCTGGAGCACCTACGCAAGGGGGGGCGAGGAGGGGGCTGACTTGAGGAAGGATTTTCCAACTTACACCGACGGTTGGGGAATAAGAGGTTGCAGCGATGACGGTAGTCAGGGCATGAAGATGAAGGACCCGGAACAGCCCTGGATTGCTTGTAGTTCGCACGAAGAGACGTAGTTCATCAAAGACACTGAACTCACACGAGAAATTCTCCAAGTCGCATGCTCTCAATTCTCGAGAATCTCTTTTTTCCCCCCCAACGGCGGCAGTGAAAAGCAATTCATCGGGCGCCAACTACAGTACTCATTCGGCCGTCAGCCGCCAGGCGCGTCAGTTGCTTGGGTGTACCCTCATCTAGTCCGGAACAAGCCCTGAGCGCATGTCGTGTAATCAAGAGCTGAATGAACAGAAAGAAAAAGAAAGCACCCCAAATCCCATGTTGCACCAGACCAGAATCCTTTGGCGGCAAATGTCACCTCACCTACCAACCGGAAAGGTCTCGCCTTACGAACTGCACGGTTTTAGTAGTTCACTCGGGTAGGAAGAGGGTGTTGGTGGTCTCCTGCGAGTTGGTATTAGCCGGCGGCGAGGGCATGAGAACCGTGGTTCTTCGGTCCGGGTATGGTACACGACATGCTATGAGGCGTGAACACAGACTTGGGCTTCCAAAGTTGAATGACGCCCGTATTTTAAAACCCTACGTGACTAGCGTCGGAACTTTTGAGCTGGTACGGCAGGCTGCGCGCCGGTGAGCTCGACGAGGCGAGTGAACCGGGGGACGTACTCCGGGTCTTCCCACACCCAACCGTTTACCATCTAGCTACCCAAGCCATTGGTGCAAATTGATAATGTTGCATTAGGTGCTGCGTGCGGTGAACCCTTGATTTATTGTTTGGGGACGTGACCCGGGCTTCATCGAGATATTTTGCCCAGGAACAATTGCCCGAAGCAGATGTGGCCGCGATTTCCCCAACGGTCGAGTTTCGCGACAATGTTCGGTTGAGGATACGAGGTCTGGATTCTTCGTCCCTTGGACACGCAGAGACCCCTGGTAAGCACACAAGCGAGAAACCCGCACGGCCTCTTGGTAAGGTGATGGAGGAATTCGATTGTCTTATTGCATGCTGAATGTGGATTTCGGGCTCGCCATTCATCTATGGGGATGTAGCATGCCGGTCCAACTCGGGATGGGAAATGTCTGTGTGTGTTCGGACGAGAAATAAAGACTGATAGAAGAAGCTGGGTATCACCCGAGAAAATCATTTGAGGATGATGAACCACTGGTTCACGCACAGATCGGGGTTCCAATCAAGACAGACGCCGAGAGAAGATCGACACTGGTCGATAAGCAGACAACCATCACTGTTCGCCGCGACGTCTCAAGCGACGAGGCCAAGGTGATTACGCAGGGGAGAGAATTTGCCACGAGCCGTGGCACTTCACTAGTACACCACCATCGTCGGTTTTCTTCCGCTCTCACGAACCTTGCCCATATTCTCCCCCTTCTTGACCAAGGGACGGTGTGGCTTCTGAGGCTTTCTGGGCGCCCAGACAGCCTTTCGTCCGACGGATGCACTGGATCAAGAATGAAGACGTCGATGCAAGATGGAAACGGTAGATGGACTGCTAGACCTTGTTCAAGGAGCATCCCGTCGCGCGTGCCCGCTGGCGGATAGCTTCCTCCCTGCTTGGGGTAAAGTCCGGGATTGTCCCTCGCGCTAAATGCAGACGAGAGCCAACGGTGACGGGCTGCTGGATCTGCTGCACAGCCCATGGTTTTCGGGCTTGGGGACGAGTCAGGGTTTCCTGGCCGAGATGGGGGCATTGAAGAAGTTACCCAGCGGCGAGCTTCTGTGGGCGATGCGTTCGTGCATCCAGCGTTATCTAGGGCTGTGAGCTGAAAGTATGTTCGGGTTATTAAAACTTCGTGTCGCTCAACCGTTGTTCTTGTCAAGCTTCTGGAGAATCCCGAGCAAAGTCAGCAATGCAAAATCGCAGACGGAAACTGCTGACGGCACCAAGAAACCTGCGCTCTTGGCTCGCGGGGGAATAAAGTCAATGCCGTAATGATGTGCGTGAGCGGAGGTTCGGTCCCATTTCAGCCTGGCTCATGTGCACCTCAAGATGCGGCAGAAGAGCGAAAGGGCTCAAGGTCGGAGAGGTTTCCAGAAAGACGAGAGGGTCTCAAGGCGCGAACGAGGGAAACGGAGAGAAGGGCTGCGGCATGAGCATCGGGTTCCGGGGGAGGAAGGCATTGTGTGTGCCAAGAATCGCCAAGAATCCGTTTCATGTCGTTGAGTTTGGAGAGATGTCGTTGGCTTGCAGGATTCGGTGTGGAAGTCTAGAAGACTCTCGCCTAAAAAGGGGGCTAACCCATGTCCAATTCCACCCCTCCCTTACAAACCCCCTGGTCGGGACACGACGGGCACTGGATGCAAGAGTGAACGAGAGAGTATACTGCAGAGTAGGTCATCCGTCAGCGTTGCATCGTCATTTTCTGATCTTTGTGTCGTCAGCAATAAACCGGCCGACAAGATCCTGAGCCTCTCGACGGTATCAAAGTGCACCCAGTATCCAATAACGGCGGACGGCTGCATCTGGACCGATGTCGTCTACCAATGCCGCTTGTTTGGGTCTGCCGTAATGGGGCGTGGAAGCGAGGCGCTCGAAAAGCTGCTTCCGCAGCTCAGCGAGGAGGTAAGGCGGTTGAAAATAGCTCTTGAGCTTGTGAGAATATGCGGCTGGGCGCCGGGAAGAAAAGAAGCCAGTTGAGGTGGCCCCGCAGAAGAAAATATACTGCGTATCATGCACCTGAGAAAAAGGAATAATAAGTACGACTGTATTCTATGTTTCCACTGTGGTTTGCGTCCGTCCGTATAAAGGGGCGTCTCGCAGAAGATATGTACCTAAGGTAGTTTGCGAAAGAAGGCAGAAGATATCTCCCGAGTCCCCAGTCAGGTCTCCCACCTCCCGTACCTACCTTTGGTTGAGGTCCAATCTCACTTTCTGTCATTCTCACTGGATGAACCAGTCCCACTGCAACGGGGTCATATGGAGCTGATTGCACGCCTTCAGTCAAGCACGAGCCATTGAGAGCTCTGGGATCTCATAGCCGCGCTTTCTGTCGAATCATAATTCGTGGGCGGGTCGACGTTCTCGACCGTCACCCAACTGGTCCCTCAAGAGCCCTGCCTAAACTTAAACCTAATCTGGCGGGGCAGCAAGACTTACACTATCAAATCATGGGGTAAGTACATACGTACCTGACCCCTTCGAGGGACGCTGGCGGGAGACGTGGATTTTTCCATGTTGTTTGTGTCACTCCCTTTCGCAATTACCCGCCAAATCACCAATTCCTGTTTCTGCAAAGACTTTGAACTAAGGCACATAGTAGATGAGATGTGTGGCGGCCACTAGGTCCGAAGGACCAGGTAGCCTTCACGGGAACTCTTCTAGTGCCTTTTGCCACCCTGAATAACCGTTTCTTATCCCGTATCTGTGCCTCGACGGATCATGCCTCTGCTGCAACCAAGCGTCAATTTGATCGACAACTCACTTTGTCCAACGTCTCTGCTCTCTCGCTGCTGATCAGTCAGCCCAGCTCGTCTGCAGAGTAATATACACAGGGTACATATGATAGGGATCATTTCCAGCCTGGTGCATCTACGAACAAGCGACGGCCCCTCCCCCGTCTTTTCCTTCTTCTTTTTTTTCTTTCTCCTCCTCCAGTTCTCCCAAACAGGGTCCTCTGAAGCTTCCAGCTGCGGGTACCCCGTGTCTCGTCAAAACGATTCCCTGCTTACCTGCTCTGGAATCAGCGGGGAACGGTGGCGGCGCAAGGTAGTGCGTGCCAAGCTGTCGGAAACTCGGTCTTTCTGCCTGTTTGGGTTCGCTTAGTCCGGGGTCCTGCCAGCCAAGACTCTACTCTACATAATACCACCTCAACGACGACTACCACCGCCGCAGCCATGGCTACGGCCACGACCACCTCCCTGCCATTCTCACTCACGTCATTTCCCATCGCCTTCGTTGCTTTTACTATTCAGAGCTCCAGCTGGCGACGGCGCTGTCAGAAGGCGTTGGTTGGTTCGCACTTGACTTCGTCCTCCACGAGCCTCCCAAGCCTCTCAGATAGAGCCTAAGCCTCTTCTGGTCTCAGTGACAGCAAAATATTTCTTGTCCAATAACCCTCTCTCCCTGCCATTCAATTCCAGCCCAGCCCGGCGTATCACCCTCGCCGCAAGCCTTCCCCGTATCCCGTTCATCTCCCTGCCGTCCCGCGCCCCCAATCTCTTGTCGATGCTCTCCAAAGTCTCAAGAGACTGCCCATTGAGGAAAGCATTCCATTCAACCGACACTAATTCTCTCTAATCCACCCGTACACGTGGCCGCCGGCTGAGCCAAGAGCTGCCCAGCATGCCCCTCATCATCCAGGAATCCCTCCCGGTGTCTGTGTGACTCTGGGTGTTGTTCTGTGGCTTCGCGGCACAATAGGGAACATCTCTCACGTCTCGGTGGAAAGGTACATGGTACCTCGACAGCCTTTCTCTTCTTGGCTGCCGCAAGCCGTGCTCTGCCGCGAGCAGGAACCATCATCTCAAACTGTGAGATGCAAAATACCAAGAGTATGTCGTCACACACACGGCGAGCGGCATCGCAAGCATCGAGAACATTGCGATTGAAGTGGCCGGAGACACGTTGACCAGGTTCCAGCACAGTTCTTGGCTTGCGCAGCGGAGGGTGCGGACGTCCACACTTTCCTGTGACAAGGTGCAGGTCCAAATTACGTGGATGCCAACTGTCTTGCAGTCAAAATTTTGGGATCGCTGCTGTCTCAACCGGCGCTACGGTTCGCGATACCTTGGAACGTCAGTCTCTGCGCTTGGAGAGAGCCCACAGATCAACGTTACCTCACGGCTCGAGTAGCCGCATCCCGAGGCCGCCTGAGTTCTTCCGTAGTGCCTTACATACCCGGTCATGGGATATTTGTATGCATATGCAGTATCTTAGCCACAGGGTCGCTGTGTACAAAGCAAACAGGAGTAATCCGACGCTATCGGATTCTCATGTTAGTGAGGTGGCACGTCAACTGTGTGGTGGCTGATATGGAATGCTTGCTGCGGAGCCAGTCGTTGGCCCTGGGGTAAGTCAACGGACACGGTACAATTTCAACAGCCAAGTGCACTTGGCAAGCGCAGCGACCATCAGGTGCCCATCACCGCCAATGCTCATTTCAAGAAATGAAAGCAGAAAGATGGGCGATATCATATCCACTCACCCGAATTGGAGGCATCGTTGGGGTTGGGGAACCCCAGCTTCGCCTCCTTGGCAACCGCACTTTCAGGAAGAAAGAGATTGGCATGCGGGGGAAAGACTGGATGCGGAGGCACTTTGACGAGCCGGGATGGCCATGAGGGGGAACTTTGGTGTGGTGAGAGAATGGTTAGGAGCATGGGACGGGTGGCAACGATGCAGTCGTTGGTCTACTTTAGACGCGATTGCGTGACCCTGACCTGGTCTTTTCTGATTAATCCAGGACCCTAAATAGCTTCATGTTGATACCGGCGTTGAAGAAATAGCCAAGGTAGGTGAGCACAGGAACGAAGGATGGCAGAGCTGAAGTGTTACTTTGGGGGGGGGAGGGATTGCGGTGAAAGTGGTCGTGTCCCACGATGATTCCTCAGATATCTGCGATGCATATCTATGATTATCTCAAATTGCCCACCCTTATGTGTGAATTGTAAGCTGGCATCTGCGGTGAGGGTAGGTAAGGTAGGGATACATGGTCTTGACGGCGCAACCGCTCAAGGTGGACCAGGGCGAGATAGGCGTAGGGTGCGGATGGGAATAGAGGCGCCGGGGAACCTATGACTGGCCCGGACGCGGCAGGCCACGAGCCAAAACGGGATAAGCTGACAGGATTTGAATCCTGAAGAGCGGCAGAGTAGCAGCGCTTTAGCTTCTAGTCCCGGAGCTCGATGTAGCGTTGAGTGCATGTACAACGACACCTCGCCATATCCCATGCAAAGCAGAAGCTATGCCATACAGACCCTGGTCTTGTCTTGTCTGGTCTGGCGGCTTGTCAAGTCCTGCTATGTTGTTTTTATTCTATTAATCCACACCATGAAGTTTGCGCAGATTGCCAAGAGCTTAGGCAAGATGGACAGATGGATGTGACCAGGGACAATAGTCATTCTGCTGTGCTGTAAGGCACCAAGCTCCTCGAGCCTGCTCCTGCCCTGGAAACCATTTAAAGAGAGCAGCCTCGTCCGGTGTTCTCGTTCGAATCTCAGTGTTTCTTCTCTTGCTCCTTCAATTTCTTTCCATTCTCGGTTCCTCGGGGGTTTCAATTTCGCCATCCATTGCCTGGACCGCCCTCATCACCACAGCACCAGCGCCTCTCAACAACATCAACGCCCTCGTCCCACCTCGCCGGTGTGCGCCCATTGAATGACCAGGAATCCTCCTCAACTCGAAAACCCGCGGATAATCGTGTCAGCCCCGTTCAGCTGTATTTTCGTCCCTGCCGTCTCAACTGGCTCCCGAATCCCACCTCACTCATTTCCGAGACACTAATCGATATACATTTTGTGCGACCTGTCTCAAACCTCGTCCAAGCCCTCACATCGAATCCTTCAAGCGTTGGGAGTCTCTGATATTTTATCACCTCGCGACCCGGACTTTTCGTCCGTTCTGTGTGCTTTTTTTTACCGAGCGGTCCTAGCACTTGCAACAAGGCGCTTCTGAAAGGTCTTCATCATGTCGACAACGTCTGAGAAGGATGTCAAGACCCAGGGTGCCATCGACCCCTCCATTGAGGTCGAATACGTGAGCGACCCCGAGAGGAGCGGTTTCGACCAGGCCGCCACCAAGAGATTATTGCGCAAGATCGACTGGACCCTCATACCCTTCCTCGCCCTGCTCTACCTGCTATCCTTCTTGGACCGTACCAACATCGGCAATGCTCGTCTCGCAGGCCTGGAGGATGATCTCGGCATGAGTGGT
This sequence comes from Colletotrichum neosansevieriae, assembly GCA_036785495.1. Lineage (NCBI taxonomy): Eukaryota > Fungi > Ascomycota > Sordariomycetes > Glomerellales > Glomerellaceae > Colletotrichum > Colletotrichum neosansevieriae. The sequence goes on from JAVHLV010000385.1 coordinate 46,562, forward strand.
CTTGACTACAATGTCGCCTTGTCAGTCTTCTTCCCCTGGTACGTCGCCGCCGAGATCCCCTCCAACTTGGCCATGAAGCGCTTCCGCCCTGCCATCTGGATTCCCTCCATTATGATCGCGTGGGGTATCTGCTGCACTCTGATGGGTCTTGTTCACAACTACGCTGGACTTTTGGCTGCTCGCATGGCTCTCGGTCTTGCTGAGGGTGGTCTGTTTCCCGGGATTACATACTAGTGAGTATCTGTCATGTTTTCCCGCCGGGCGACACCGTCTAATCCTTGGATTGTCAGCATCACCATGTGGTATCGACGTCACGAGTGCGGCCTGCGCATGGCCATCTTCTTCTCCGCCGCAACAGCCGCTGGAGCTTTCGGTGGTCTTCTTGCTCGAGGTATTGTTGAGATGGACGATGTTGGTGGCAGGCCTGGTTGGGCCTGGATTTTCATCCTCGAGGGTATCCTCACCCTTGCTGTTGGTAAGTTGCCACTTCACGCGGCGCCAGCCTCTCTTATACTGACGGCCTTGTGTTTCAGCCATTGCGGCGTTCTTCATCATGAACGACTACCCAGCCACTGCCAAGTTTCTTACTACCACCGAGAAGGAGGAGGTTAGCCGCCGCCTCGAGGCCGATCGCTCTGCTCTCGCCGACGAGTTCAGTATGGTGTACTTTTGGGATGCCCTCAAGGATTGGAAGATCTGGGTTCACATGGTCAGTTTCTTGAAATTTCAACATGACCTCTCAAACTGGGTTCTAACATTTTCCAGTTCATCACGATCGGAATCTACACCCCCCTCTACTCGTACTCCCTCTTCCTCCCGACCATTGTGTCCAGTCTGGGATACACCAACAACACTGCCCAGCTGATGACGGTTCCTCCATACGTGGTCGCCTGTGTCTGCTGCATCGGCGGCGGCTGGTTGGCTGATCGTCAAGGCCAGAGAGGCATTTACATGATCTTCTTCTGCCTCGTAGGGTAAGTGAATGCCATTCCCGAAATTGCCTCGCCATCGTCTAACTAATCGCAACAGAATCGCCGGTTTCATCATGCTCATTTCCTCGCAAAACAACGGAGTCAAGTATGCTGGCTGCTTCTTCGCCGCCTCTGGCATTTACCCCAACGTCCCCCAGGGTGTCGCGTGGAACGGAAACAACATTGGAGGTTCTGTCAAGCGAGGCGTCGGTATTGCCATGCACGTCGGTGAGTTATATCCATGATCCGCTCATATCCAGTGACTAAAACGGACTCAGGTTTCGGTAACCTCGGTGGTGCCATTGCCGGTTTCCTGTATCAGGCAAAGGACAAGCCTCGCTACTACCCAGGGCACGGCACCCTTCTCGCGACCATGACCATGTCAACGATCCTGTCAATTTTCATGACAATGTACCTCCGCCGCGAGAACGCCCGCCGAGACCGCGAGTACAAGGACCCCAGCCAGTACACGGCCGAGGAGAAGGCTGCCGAGCGCCACAAGGGCGACAACGCTACCTTCTTCCGCTACACTGTTTGAAGAGCATCCTGTTTTTTTGACGACTTGACGCGAGCTACTTTGCATGTTTGGCTGGATTTTCATCTCTCGTGGAGAGAGGGATGGGTGAAACGAGAAAAGCCTGGACATACATATTCAGTGGCTCCATAGAATATTGCATCACAGAGATAGAGAGGAGAGGATAATCCATGCCGAGTCTTTCCAACGCCCTCGCCTCCAAATTGCTCCTCTCGTAGAGTGCAACATCTGAGACTCATGCGAAATGATGAAACGAAGTTGATGTTGGCTTCCGATAATCCAAGATGCCGAACCTAACCTACCTACCTAGCTGCCCCCCAAAGACGCCAGGATCTTGACACCTGCGCCAAGCACGCCCAAGCCACGCTCGTTCATCAAACCACTTCCGGATGACACTAAGATCACATAGCCCTTTTTTTAAGGCTCTCTGATGGCGTCGGTCCGTGTGTTATGCTTGTTTCTTGGCGGCCAACATCCGTTCTCCCGAAAACGTGGGGTTGGAAACGTGGGGAGGAAGTAGTTTGGGGCCGCCTTACCTTAAGGTAGATAAGGTAATTAGTGTGGGTTAGCTTTCGATGACAGGCACTAGTTCCGGGGGGTGCCTATTCCATGGACGTGGTGGACCACGGGTTGACAGACGAGGCACGCACGCATCGATGATTACAGATTTTCTACCGACCACGCGTGGAGTGGCAGTGGATCTTGCGTCTTCTTGATTGAAGAGATGGAGCTGCTTTTTGCGGGGTGAGCATGGCGGCTCCTTGTCTCCGGCCGGGGTGGGTGGAAGAGGGCATCGCACGCAGGGGAACCAATCTGGGTTTTCCGTCTGATTTTAGAGACTGGATGACACGAGGTTTGGATGGATGACCCCCTCCCCCTCCCCCTCCCCCGGACCCAGGGACTCGGGAATAGGTAACAATGTTGCATCTCCGCGGTGTTACCAAGGTCGACTCGTATGACCTCATTTTTCCATTGAGATGGCCATCCACTGTCTTTGGTCTCATTTTCATCTCCACGTGTGCGGCCTTCTGACCCGAAAATACCACTTATAAAGGCCAAGGTTTTACCCATTCACCTAGAGTTCAGACTGAACTGACGATACCATAGTATTAGAGTCCGTCGTCATTTACATCGTACTATTCTTGAGCAGACACAAGTGATGGAGGAGTTGCTGGACCATTTCCAAGTGCCATTCATGCTCAAATTCAGTTGCATATCTTTCTCAACCTCGACTACGACAGGTATCTCAGGAAAACCAATAAGTCCATTACATACACCGCAAGTCACAACGTGACGCCCTCTTTACTTCTCACCATTGCTTCCAGAGATCAGCCCTCCACTCTCATTGTGCTGGACCTCCGTCTTGCCCTGCACATCGCGGTCGTGGTGGTGGTGGTGGTGGTGATCGTCGACCTCGTAAAGCTCGGGGAAGGGCGCCACGTCCCTCCGGAGCAGATACTTGTTCAGGTACCACGGCGCCTTGGTCATGTAGTACTTTGCGTGGTCGCGGTTGCGGACGGAGAAGACGCTGTCGAGCTCCTCGAGCGTCAGGTTCTTGGTCTCGGGCAGGAAGAAGTAGGCGACGACGAAGCCGAACATGTTCCAGCAGGCGTACCACATGAAGGCGCCCGTCGGGGTGAAGGCCTCGGACATGGACGGCCACGAGAAGCTGATGATGAAGTTGAAGCCCCACGTCACGGCCGTGGCGCTGCTCATGCCGATGTCGCGGATGTGCAGGGGGAACGCCTCGGCGCAGTACGTGAAGGGGACGGGGCCGGCGCCCGGCGAGTACACGGCCGCGAAGATGTAGATGCCCGTCGCGATGCACGCGAGCCTGGCCGTCCCTTCGGGGATGTAGAAGCTGAAGGCGGTGAAGATTAGGGAGAGGGACATCAGGGGGAACGTGACGAGCAGGAGCTACCGCCAGGTCGTTAGCCAAGTATCCGAATGCATATATCGTGGGGGTAGGTAACCGGAGCCACTTACGTTTCTGCGGCCAAAAGTGTCAATGGTGTAGAAGGCTGGAAGCGCGAAGAGCCAGTTGATGAGTCCCATCCCCATGCTAGTGAGTAGAGCCTCGGGCCTCGTGAATCCGCCCTGTTGGAAGATGGCCGTGCTGTAGTACATGCTTTTTTTTTTTTTTTGCTGTTAGCTTGGGATGCTTTTTGCATTTCAATCAATGCGTCTGGAGATATTGAGACGAAGACTTACACAACGTTGATTCCACAAAACTACGCGAACTCAGTATTAGTCGAACGGTGCGATCTTGGCGATTCCAGTGGTGTGAACTTACCTGCTGCATAAACATGACAAAGTACGAAAACGTGGCAGCTCGTCTGTTTCGTCGAACGGTGAAGAAGTCCTTCCAGTTTCTACCGCTCCGGGCCTGGTTCTCAACCTCGAGGAGCTTATGCGCGTAGTACATGTCTCTAGTCGCCTGGATGACGTGCCTACGGAGCCGTCGAACGGAATTGAAGGCCTTGTCGTATTTGCCCTTCTCCATGTACCAACGTGGGCTCTCTGGACAGAAGTAAACCTGAACACACACGGCGCGTCAGGCATGCAAGAGAAAGAGACGTGTGTGCGGTTATCTGATCAAGACTTACTTGACACATGACGATTAACGGCGGAACCGAAGTGCTGGCTAGCATCCAGCGCCATTGCGTATTTTCTCCGAGGAAGTCGACCTGGCGGAAGGCGACTGACACGATGAGACCCAAGGCGATTCCGAATGCTTTCCGTTTGTTAGTTTTGATGAGAAGGAAATAACGGGACTTGGGAGAGTCTACTTGCCTGTCCACATTTGCCACATCATGGTCAAGGCGCCTCGAATGGTCTTGGGTGTACTTTCGGCGCTGTATACCGGCGTCGTGCTGCTCTTTGCACCCACGGCCAGACCCAAGCCCAGGCGAGCGATGAAAAGATTGTACCAGCTGAAGGTCCCGTGTTAAGCGGAGTCCACGATGTTTGGTCAAGTGTAGACTTACCTATCGGCGGCGGCCATCCAGAAGCCCGTTACGACGGAGAAGAAGCATGAGATGAAGATGGTCCCGCGTCGCCCCGTCCATTTGTTCAGATACGGACTGGTCCAGCATCCAAACAGAGCACTACACAGGTACGGAGCTAGAGATTGTTAGAGCACATCCGTCCATTCCCAAAAGGCTCTTTCATACCTCCGTTGACCAATCCTTGCATTAGAGGGTCCCGGATGTTGAAAGTGTCGTAGTAGAATTCCTGAACATCGTTAGCCGACCGTCCGTACATTCAACTTGCTGCATCAGAGCGTTTTCACTGCTCCCGGATTGGGGGGGTAGGGGGTTTTATTTGCGCGTACCTGAGCACCGTTGACGGCCGTCTGGTCCATGCCTTGGACGATAGCTGACCCAGCACACAAGGCGCAGAGGAAGTAAAGCGAAGTGGGCTGGTCCCAGCGATGATTGACCTCCCTCCTCAACACCTCCTTCTCCTCGGCGGTGAGGAGTGCGACGTTTTCGAAGCCGTCGGGGCGGTTGTTGACTTGAGCAATCAGGGCACCCTTTCGGAAATCCTCCTTGTGCTCGGTCAAGCCGTACTTCTCCGTGAAGCTGTCCACGTCCTTGATGAGCTCGTCATGGGTCAGTCCCGCGAGAGGGTTTCGCAAGAGGGCTGCGGTGGAGGCGCGCGCAGCCTTGTCCGGATTGGCATCGCTGGCGGATGTGCGAGTACCCGTGTGGAGATCCTCTGACGGAGGAGACTCCGTGTCGACGACCTTCGGGGAAGGCATTGCGATACGTCAGAGGATTGGGAAGACCAAGCAAACGTTCATGCAAGTCCCAGTGGATCAAATTCTGGGGTAAAGCAGGAGTGATCTTGGGAAGAGCAGAAAAAAAGATGGGGAGAGTATGGGGAAACGGGGGGAAAGAAACAGCATCGAGGGTGTTTATAGTCTCTTGAACCCCTCCCATGGAACAGGATTCTTGGGGGAGTATCGACAAGACCGTTCGCCATTCCATGTGGAACCCAAGGGCTGCTTGTTCGAGGGGGTCTTTCCTGGATCATGATGGCATACATTTGGCAGCGCACCAATGTCCGGACAAAGACGCACATGGGGGAGTGGAACATCCAAGACCACGACCTGGGGAGAGTCGTAGCCAGGGCCTCGTATGCTGGTCTGTCTGACCGCCGCTGGAGTGAACGGGATGCGCGTTTTCTGTTCAAGCCAAGCAACATTTAGTGGAGAATGGTGTTGCCAGCCTGACAATCGACGGCTTTGATGGCGGAATACTGTGTGGCCAATTCGCAGACGACGACCACTGCCGTGGGATGCCCTTGGGGCAGGCCTTACTGACATGCAAGAGAACGGCATCCAAGGGCCTGGCATAATCCACATGCGATGCTGCGCTTGCATATGGAGTCTTGTTACATTATCCGCATCCATGTGGCCGGATGACGTGGTTCAGCTACCGCCTCGCTGCGACAATTCCCAATTCTGTGTCATCTGGTTGCTAGAGCAATCTACCTTGCGAACAATCAAAGACAATGGACATTCACGACTCCAGCGTCGCACTCATGTAGGAAGCCTTGCTGTATGACTTGAAAACATGAAGGCACTGCGGCAACGAACCAGCAAGAAGGCCGTCAGCCGCGTGGAAAATTGGACGTCAAACGTGAAATATCTGCCTGTCAGCCTCCAAGACGAGGGCCAAGGAGACGTTGGTGGCAGTCGGACGATGATCAGCGGCACCGCCAAGGCGACCTCGTGCACGGCGGCGGGGCCTCCGACGCTGAGAGCGCGGTGAGCGGACTTTCAAGTGGTCAAACATCGGAAGACCCCCCCGTAGATACGGCCTCGGCACGGCGCGGCACTCGTCACCCCCGTGAAAGCAGGAGCCCCAAACACCCGATAAGCGCTTCCTGCGTTGACTTTGGAGCGCGCTGAGAGACGCCCGTCTTCTCTGGTTACTCACATGCCGTTTACTTGCCTGGCAGAGGAGCCATGACTTCATACCAAGCCTCTGCCAGTTCTCGGCCTCGATCCTTCTAGTCCATGCCGTGGGTTCACTGTGGTTTTCAATCTTTCTTTTGCCCCGTTTCGCCAGTCGCGATTCTCCGAGAGATCTCCCGAGGAATTGCATCCGTCGTTTACTCATCTGCTGGTCTCGTACGGTGTCGGTCCGAATTCTGGTCAATATCCGTCTCGATGAGCGGCGGCAGCAAAACTTCAGTCGGCACTACCTCTGGGACCTGAAAGCAGCCCGGGACATTGAAGCTGAAAACAGACACAAAAGCTGAGGGCCACTGGTCGCGTGTCGGGTTCGGGTTCCCTATCGTGGCTCTCCGCGCCGATCGGTTGGACTTCATCCTACTCTCTTTTCATTCGTTTGCGTCGCCACGGTCCTGTAAGAAATCGGCGCCAACGGTGGTAAAGACAAGCCGCGACAAGACGCTAACCCCCCACACTAAGAGAAAGAAGAGACTTCCTCCTCTTGGCCAATTGGGCTGGGCATTGACATTGTCGAAGTATGACCGGACTTCTACCGGACCGGGAATGGGAGACGGAATTTCTGGAGATGTTCCGATGGCGATCCAAAGGAACCTGGAATCTGGTTGGTGACGTTGTTTCTGCCGACTTGGGTTCGAGGACATTATCCTTTCAATCGAGTAAAGTGCGTTTCGGCATCCGGTCGGTCCTCCATCTAAATAAGTGCCAAGTAAACATCTACAGCCCTGGAGAGGAAACACATAGACAGATGGGACGAGATCATCGGGGACTGTTGCACATATAATAATACTTCGGGGGTTGGGATGCCCCTGTCGCAAATGTCAGGGCGGGAAATCGCGGGATGCCAAGTGCCTTCCTTATAGAGATAAACAGAATATGCAGCGATACATAATAATCGCCTAAAAAGGCCTCAATGCCTCTTACAACGATACGGCCTCCTTGAAACCTCGCTATTTCCTGATTGAGACACTTTGATCACCATCTTTCAGCTTCAGCCATGGCTGAATCTAGAACATTTCAGTGGCCACAAACTCCCTTTCATTATCTGGTTCCAAGCTGCTTGACATGGTCAAAATGCGAGATCGTGTTCCTCAACATGTCAACCTATGTCAGTCACCATGGCCGAAGCCTCGAGACCACCGCCTAAGCGGCGCATGAGGGTGCAGAAGTCATGCACCGAATGCCAAAGAAGAAAGCAAAAAGTGAGTGATCAAACGTCCCTATTCGCGACCCATCCGCTTCTTCTCCAAGTGTCCCGGCTCGGCTCGGCCCGGATTCCGGATCTACCTTGCCCTGAGTCAACGTTTTAACGTATGGGTTGCAGTGCATAATCCGGCGGCCAGATGCCCCCTGCGCGAACTGCTTGAGGCGCTTCCCTCAGGTGGAGTGCACCATCGCACAGGTCGAGTCGATCCCCAAGTTAGCCTATGAGGATAAGGTCATCACGTTCGGATTGTCCTCGTTTTCTGTGGGGTCCGGCAAAAGACCCGAGGTCTCGGTCTCCCTCGCAGGTCGTAACTTGACGGCCCCGCCGGTGACCTCTCTTGTCGAGGCGCCCGGACCTTCGGCGTCTCGGTCGCAAGGCATATCGGTGTCGAGACCGTCTCTCAGTACTGGTGATTCATGGTCAGATTCGACGAGATCCTCCAGCAACCAGCAAGATGAAGGGAATGCCCTAGTCAAAGCCAAGGCTCGAGCCAGCCTCTTTCTCGATGGCAATGGCGACCCGATGGCCTTTTCCCACAACAGTCCTACCTCTGTCGGTGGTTTGCTCACTGAGGTAACCACTCTCAACGGAATGCCGCTGCCCGAAGGTGCCAGAACTACGGAACTGCTTCATTTTTGTGAGTATATGAGCCCCATGTATCGGTCAAGTCCCATCTGACAAGTCGGCCGGCGGTAGACATTCAAGTAGTGGCTCCCAATATGGTGTCAATTGACGGACAGAGCCAGCCACCGGTTTTCCTCGCTGAAGTGCTACCCTGGATGCTGCAGTCTCCTTTGTTTCCCAATATTGGTATCCTCATGTCCTCGATGACTCAATCTCTCGAGAACGGTTTGGAGGTCATCAAGAACGCAGAGTCGCTCGCACTCAAAGCCCACGTCTTGTCGATAATTGCCAAGTATATAGAGCGACCCTTTGACGCAATCGCCGTCGAAATGGTCCGTAGTGTTGTGAACTTGGTCGTCATGGAGGTAAGCAACCCCGTAAACATAGCGGAAAGAGATTCTGTGTTGGGGCTAAACTCTTCAGTGGTTTTGGGGTGCCGATGAAAGCATGTTCGCGCATATGAGAGGCATCAAGCGAATGATCAAATTACGAAATGGCATGAGGGGTATCGGGGATATTGTGGGCGAATCCATCATGATTCTGTGAGTTTCTCTCGGAGGTGGGCTGCGTGTAATGCTTACGCAATGTCAGGACCGACTATGAGATTGCATGCTGCTTCGAGACAGACCTCTACTGGCAAGAAAACGATCCAGTTCGAGAAGAGAAAATACCGATTCCAACGACATGGCCCGATCGGTACGACAGTCCACTGCTGGGGTCGTCGTCGACGAGCTTCGAAAGCATCGCAGAGAAGCTAGGAATCTGTGTGGAAACAACAAGAATCCTCGACGACGTGCGTTTCCTCACGATGGCAGTCACGTCGGCGGCGAGTGCGCCGACGGCGGCAAGTCCGAAGATCCGAAGCACGGCATCGTGGCTACACGATAAGCTGCGAAACATGCCAGCTGTACGGCCCACCGCGACCAGCGCAGAGATGGAGTGGGTGCGTGAGACAGTCAGGCTCGCGGGCCTGATCTACAGCTGGGCGGTGAAGTCTCCCCGCCAAATTTCAAACTTTGACGATCAGGAGGTGCTCGAGGACGCGTACATCGCAATGAGAAGGGTGAGCCTCGTGACCTGGAAGAGGATTCCGGGTATCTTCTTGTGGATCATGTTGGTGGCGGCACCCAACGCGGGACCGGACGCCAAGGGCAGATTTGTCCGGAGGAAAATGGCCGTGACGGGGCTTTCGATCGGGTTCGAGGACTTCATGCTTGGGATATCGTATCTGAAATCATTCTGGACCGTCCAGCGGTGGATCGCCAAGGAGGGCGATGCAGGAAAGCAGCAGGAGCAGCGGCTCGAGGACAGGTGGGAGGCTGGAGCTGGAGCTGGAGCTGGAGCCGGAGCCGGAGCCCAACAGAACGGAACGGTCAGGCTATAGAGTTGGTAATAGAACGGGGTATTGTGTCTAGTTCGTGCTTGGCGGTTGCATTGCATGTTCGAAAGGAGTCATGCGTCCACGATCGCGTCAGGTTCCTGACTGACCTTCAGAACTTTCCATTTCGGTGGCGCAGAAGGGAAAGGATGTTTGATGAGCTGGTGGTTGTTGGCATGGAGAGATGGAGAAAGGGATGAGCTTCTCGGATTGCCCAAAGCGGTAATCCGTGGGGGGTTCCCAAGGACCGCACTCCAGACTCCGCGTTCCCCCAGACTCGTCTCCACCTCGAGGACACCTCGCCATGCTCACGGATGTTCTGGACTGGGGTGGAGTTGAGTTCTAGACTTCTATTTTGCAGCACTTCGCAGCAACTTTGCAGTAGACGGCAGGGTTCCAGTGTTATCAGTCCCTGCGCGCTGGTTACGAAGACGGGGGAAAAAAAAAAAAAACCAAGAAAGAAGGGTTCAACTTGACCCATCTGCGGCCATCCATGTAGTGTAGTAAGCATCCCAATAGTGTTTGGCCCGGATCCCAGCAGAACCACCTTAACCGTCCGTCCCCAGCAGAAACCCAGCAGAAACCCATCAAAAAGTTGAGAAACCCAAAGATTAGCTGGAACTCCCTAGGTTAGAAATGTTCTTCCTGATTCTTGACCCCGGGTTCCGACGAATCAAGTCTCTGTTTCATGTCAATCGTCAACCCAAGCCCAACCAGTCCTTGTGGGCGCCTCCAATTGCTGTTTCTGAGCTCTGCTGCTGCAGCTGCTCTCAACCGGCTGCTCTCCTGGTGCTGCGTTTCTGCTGCAAGCTTATGCTTGGATCCCTGCTTTGGCTGGCCGGGAGGAGGGTCAAAAGATAGGCTCGACTCCTTGAGGATCTCGAATCTGATATCCGACCAACCAGCCCGCATGACCCTTCTCGGAAAATGGGCGACCCTCTGCAATGAAAAATGTTCTAGCCATTCTCCACGAGAGCTCATGCGGCTGCGACGTGCAGATGGGACGGACCAGGGGACGGGGGTTGAAAGTGGCTCCGGCATCGAGCCCGCGACCATGGCCATGCCACCTTTCAACAAAATTTGACGATGCTAAGAAAAGAAAACAATCCGAGGCGAAGAGGCGGGAGCTCCGGCCCAACACGAGGCTCGTCGCGTCGCCAGTCCGCTTCCGGAACCGGGAATATTGTTCCAATGACCAACGTCGCCCCCTTCCCCCCGCCCTTTGGAAATCACACCAATCCTATCCTGACCTTCCGGCGCTAAGCTGTCGGTGCAATCGTTGCGGTGCCGTGACATTCTTACTCGGGATATTGCTGATCTGAGAATTGGCATAGCAGACCAGAAACGTGAGGGGGGAATCCTGTGCGGGGAAGACGAGGGGAGGGGGGG
>JAVHLV010000386.1:0-57074 GCA_036785495.1 Colletotrichum neosansevieriae
TATGTAGCTATTATATATATTATTTAATATTTCTATAATACTCTATTTATAGTAATTGTTTATAGTAATCTTAGTAAAATAGGTAAAAGTAAGTATTTCTTAGTGCTTTTTATATTAAGTAATATAAATAGAAGCTAAGAGTATAAACTAAAATATATTTTATTAACACTACTTTAATAATAATAATATATAGATAATAATTATACTATAATAGTAGTATTTGGCTATAATAATAGTATTTAGCTATAATACTAGTATTTAGCTATAGGTAGTACTATATAATATTAATCTATAGATATTACTATCTATAGACTAAACTATCTATAAATAATTAAAGTAGAGCTATCTATAGGTAGTTTAGGATATTTAACTAGAGCGTGTGTCTAACTTTATGTAATAATATTTAGAGAGTTTACTTACTAGCAAAATAGGAGAAGAAAGAAAGAAAAGAAGAGCGTAAATGCTAGGCGAGGAATAAGATCTTAGATACAATGTTATTATCTATGTGAAAACACTACTCTAAAATATAGGCGCGCAGGCGCGGTATTTATAGGCATATTTCATATAGGTTTCTGTATATGGGCGCAGGTGGGCGCGCGCAAGTGCAGGCGCAGCCCACTGCTCTATCTTACTAGCAGAAATATATAGAGTTTCTATATTATTATCCTTAACTAATAGAGAGTATAGATTAAAGTGTCTCTATAGTGTTTTCTAAATTATGCTTATAAACTAGGTAAATTTAGTATAGTCTTTTTAGTAAGAGGCTATATTATAACTATAAACTTAATAGGTAGTTTAAGTAGGCCTAAGCTATCTATAAATAGTTTTAGGTATAGTAAATCTCTCTATAAATAAATAACTCTTAAATATTATATTACTCTATATATATAGATATTATATCTATATACTATATATACTCTCTTTGATATAGCTTACTAGGGTAAATATATTATTAGGTGAAAAATAATATAAATAAATAAAGGATCTCTCCTTAAAGGCAATAAATACTCTAGGAGCCTTTATCACGTTTACTGTATTTAACGCGTTAAGCGCGTTAAATATATTAAGTATATTAAGTAGCTTAAATATATTAAGCATATTTAAGTCTATCTACCTACTTAAGGGGTTAAATCCCTTTAATATATTACTCTTATTCTATTTAGTATAAGGGGGTAGAGTAGGGAAATTTAGTTATATTATAGAGTATAATAAGGAGTTAGATAGGGGTATTCTACTACCTCCTACTACTCTATATACCTACCCTCCTATTATATACCTGCCTTCCTACTATAGTAATATTATTATAGTTAGTACTTACTATAAGATAGAAAAAAACTTATTTATATTATAGTAACTACTATAGAAAACTTTATAGAGAGGGGTTTATATACTTAAAACCTAAGTACTTTAATATTCTATAAATATATTAATATTATATAATATACTAAACATATTTATATATTATAATATCTATAGTAGTACTATAATAGATATAGTAGTGGGGCTACCCACTTTATATATAGTGGGAAAGCTAAGCCTATATAAGCCTATATATATATATATATGCCCGCGCGCGCGCGCGCCCTTAGAGTAGTTCTTTCTTAATATATAATATATAATATATTATGCTCTTTTTATTAGAGTCCTTTTTTTATATAGCTATAGTTATTCTATCCTATCTTAGTACTATATATAACTTTTTTATATTATTATAATTATAAGAAAAAAGTATTTTTTCTATATATTTAGATTTCTAAATTTATATAGTAATATAGATATAAAGTAGAATTATAGTATTATTCTAAAATATATAGTTTTCTCTTAAAATATATATAGATATAGTGCTTAAGTTTAATATATTTATAGAGAGATCTACTATACTACATATATAGGTATCTATAGATAGTTAGTAAGCCTACTCTTATATATAGTAAAGAGTTATAAATATACTAAAATAGAGTATTATATAAAGAGAAGTTAGTATAGCAGAGTCTATAGTAGTATTAACGTTATTATCTATAGTTATTTATAAAGATATAGCAAAATAGAGCGTTTTTACTATAAAAGTTAGCAGCATAATATTTATAGTAGGGTAGTAAGTATTAAGAGTAAGACTAGCCTATTAAAAGGGTCTTAATTAATATCTATTATAAAGAGTTCTATAATATATATATATATTAGGAATGTTAGTATTAGTATTAGGACTAGTAATCTCTTATAGAATCTCTTAAAGTTATAAAGAACGCTACTAATATATATATATTAGCAGTAATATAGTTAAGCACTAGTAATAATATATTAGTATTAAGATTATTATTTAGAATAAAGCTAAAAAAAAATAGCTTATTTATAATTTTACCTATAGTTAAAGATCACAATCCTATAGATTAATAACCTATTATACTACTAAATATTATTGAATAAAGTACTAGGTTATTAAGATATATTAAGATAAGGTTTAACTAAGTAATAGTAGTCTATATATATAGATAGGCAGTAACTAATAGTAGAATATAGCAAAATATATATAATATAGTAATAGAAAGTTACTAGGTTAATATAGAACTTAAATAGTTAATTTATATAACTATAGTTACTAAGCTAGTAGCTGTAAGAACAGCTATAAAGGCTGTGGGAGAAGTAGAAAAGTTTCTAAAGTAATATAGATAGATTTCGGGCAATAAATAGTGTATAAGGGTAACTTTTCGGGGTTGCTGCATAATATTCAGATAGAGAGAAAAATGTAGATATAAAATAATATTATTATTAATAAATTTATAGATATCTAAGGCCTAAAAAGGCGGGGTAAAAGGTAGGTATATATAGATGATTTGGTTTCTAAGGTCTTGCAGCCCTTTGGGTTAGAATTAAACCTTATTTCTAAAAAGAGTAATAATAATAAGGTTTAAGGTTTTAAGTTAAAGTTTAGCTTCTAATACTAGCTTTAATCTTAAGTTTAACTTTAGTTTTAAGCTTAACTTTAACCTTAAGCTTAACCTTATTCTGAAACTTTATTATTCTAAATATTCTAATTATATAATATTAGTAATATAATATATATGCTAAAATATGCTATCTTTTATAAGGATTTTAAATATATTATCTATTCTTTTATACCTCTTATATTTATAGAGTTATAGCACTCTAAAAGTATAGTGATAATAATATATAAGTTCCTTTTATAGTAATAAGGAATAGTATATTTCTTATAGTAGCTAGTAAATTAATAATATAGTTTTAGTATTTAGTCTAATCTAAGCTTAATATATTAAATAAAACCTCTAATACTATACTATATCTATAATACCTACCTTTCTTAAAGTATCTCTAGCTTAAGGTATATTTCTATTATTATTTAGTAAGGTTATTATTTAGTAAGTTTATAGTTATAATGCAGCCTCCCTGTAAAAAAGACTATAATAAATTTACTCAGTTTATAGGCATAATTCGGGAAACACTATAGAGGCACTTTAACCTATACCCTCTACTAGTTAAGGATAATAATACAGAAACCCTATATATATTATAACTGCAAGCAGCGCCTCACTGTAATAGGCGGGCCGCGCGCAGTATAATATTGAGCTGTATATAGGTTAGAGGCATAAGTAGTGACTTAGAGGCTTAATAATATATAAGAGGAGCACTGGGCACACTATAATTTAGTATAAGGATAGCTTCGCTTATATGACTTTAATTAACACGCTTATTAGACCCTTATTTCTGACCCCTAACTGCGTATAGGATCCTTGTTATTATAATATATTCCTGCTAGTAAGCAAACTTTAAAGTTGGACGCGCGCTCTGGCTAAATAGACTGGTATTAGGAGGCGTGGCGTGGAGTTAGAAGTATAAGATATTATTTAAATATCTTAAAAACCCTTTATAAATAAGACCTATAAAATATATAATAAATAATAATACTTAACAATATACTATATAATATAATATAGTATATTATAGTATTAATAATATTATTTATATTATAGATAGAAAGGTCTAGAAAGTCCTAGAAAGTCTTATATTTAATAAGCTTTCTAGCTAGAACTAAAAGGGTTTAAGCTATAACTTTAATATATAACTAAGCCTAAATAGGCTAAATATCTATGCAATCTACTATATAAGCTATTATATAAGTAATTATATAATAGAAGCTTCTAGAAGGGCTAGAATAAGTATAAATAATTCCTCTCTCCTCTATCTTATTAGTTACTAGTTAATAAGCTGAAGTAATACCTATTTTAATACCTCCTTAATTACCTAAGCTATATTATATAATATTTCTATTATATAATTTAATTATATAAGCAAGCTACCTTACTAAAAAGAAGGTCTATTATAAAGCAGGTAAAATTACTATATAGTGGCTAGAGGCTAGGTTATTATCTATATATTAAGTATATATAGGCTATAGAAAATTCTAAAAGTTATAATATCTTTAGATTATACTAGAATAGCTAATCTTATAGTAAGATTATATTTTCTAGTAATAAGGCTAATTTTAATATAAATAACTTACTAATATATTAATACTTTAGGTATTATTATATATTATAGTGGCCTGCTATAGAGGGGTCTCTGTTATTAAAGCCTAGCCTTAGTAATAGAAGCGTTATCTCTAGTAATCTCCTGCTAGAGGGCCTTGCCTTGTTAGCTAACTTAATAATTAAAGTTTCCCTATCTATAAACTAGTCTAGCTAGCTCTGGGCGTATTAGTAGTGGCTCTGCCTTATCTTAGAATAGAAGATTACTAGAATTATATAGTATGCCTCTAATCTAATCTGATTACTAATGTGCAGATAGGTAGCGCTCTGATTAGCTATAAGTCTAACTATATAGTATATAAAACTAATAAATACTATTATAGAGGTAAGTTTAATACTAGCTATTATAAAGTAAGTAACCTATAGTTTAAGAAGACGTATTCTATAGCGTTAATAGAGACGCTATATTTATGTGCAGCTTATATAATATAACTATTTATTTTAATTATAGAGACTCTGTGGCTTAATAAATAGTATATAAATAGAAAATTAGTATAGTTTGGTTATACCTAAAGGTAGGGGTTAGATATAATATATAAAAGGTGTTATTTTAGCTAAGATCTATTAGGTTATATACCTACCCAGGAATTAAAAACGTTAGTATATTACTTTACTCTATAATATCCACTACTTCTATATCTAATTAGCAAATTTTTAGCTAAAGTACTCTATAGCTATTTTTTTGTAGTAAGTAACCTTTTTCTGCTATTTTATTATATTTACCACCTCACTCTATAAAGTTATTAATACTATACTTCTAACTATTTATTTTTATCTCTATGTAATACCCTTATAATACTCTTACCTAACTACCTCACCTAACTACCTTACCTAGTTTATAACTAGGTAGATAGCAGAGCCTATATAGCAGAGAAATTTAACTTAGTATTAATACCTTAAAATAGCTGTTTTTAGGTTATTATAGAAGTACTTCTACTAGTGATTATTTATTAAAGATAGTTAGTATAGGACTGCGCTAATACTTTTAATCCCTGGGTAGGTATACCCCTCTGGGCTAAATATAGGGATTTGCAGCCTCAGGCCTTATTTCCAGAGTAGGGAAGTCGCACCTATCTGTAATAAAGTTAATAGATATACTAATAGCATACTAGGACTATTATGGGTACTATGACCTGGGAGGAACGTTCGTTCTTTTATTAGACATTGTGCGGTTTAAATGCCTTTCTTCAGGTTAGAGCAATATATCTATCTAATACGCAGCTTAATAATTCTCCTAATTATTATTACCCTATTCTTTCTGTGCTATATTTAGACTTGCCTCCTATATAGCTAAACCTTCTCCACACTACGCTTCTACTATATTCTATATGCTTAACTGCAGATTCTTATAATCACCTCTAAATTATTTAAAGCTATATCCTATCTATCTGCAGCTGTTTAAAGAAGTCTAGTAAATTGCTAGTAGTAATAATAGTATTATCTACTAATATATAATTATAGAGCATATTATAAAACCTCTCTAATCTAAAGTTATTATAGTTCTAGGCGTTAAGATGCTAGTATATAGTATACATAAATTTAATATAGTAGACTAGTATTAACTATTCTAATAAGGCTTAATAGTTACTTAGCTATATTTACCTATACTGAAATAATTAAGTAGTAATAAGTTAATAACTTACTGCTTAATTAGAAAAAGGTTTATATATTTAATTAACTAAGCTAAATAAAAATACTAGCTAATAGGGCTTAAAATCACCTGCCTTATATAAACTATAAAGAAGTATTAGCTATTAACTTAATTATTATAAAAAGACCTAACTATTATTCTTATAGATTACTTAGCAATATGCAATATTATTAAGCAAATCTCCTTATAGTTAGAAGACAAAACACTATTAAATCTATAACTTACTCTATTATCAGAATATCTCAGTTAATTCTCGCTTATATATTACTATATTCCAAGCATATTAAATATTATTATAGACGCCTTATTCTGACTTCTAACTATAAAAATACCTATTAAGAATATTAGAGAACTTAATAAGATATAGAATAATATACTAATAGCAGTTAACTTTATAATAGAAGTAATACTAGATAATAAATTTAGAATATTACTTATCTAATTCTACTCTTATTTAAAATCATAGAAAAGAGTCTTAGCAAAGTAGCTTAACTATATAATTATATTACCTAATAATAATATTATTATGCTAACACTATAACCTATAAAGCAGTAGGATATATAATATAATTAATAGATATATATAAGGTTATATAACCTATTATAGAGCATATATATATAGTTTAATACTACTATCCATATAGTTAAGTGGAACTTCTAAATAGATATATATTAACTTAAGGCTTTTAATATATATATATAAAGGGAGCTCTAAGTCCCATATAAACCTCAATCTAGTATGAAAATAACAGTATTAGGAAGTTAGTACTTTAAAAGAATTAGAATAAATCTATTTACTTACTAAGAAGAAAGAAGAAAGAAGTATAGAAGAAAAAGAAGAATAAGCTTTATATATTTATTAATTATTTTCTTAGATTTTATAATTATATAGATCTATTTATTTATTTACTTATTATAATACTTAAATTATTACTATTACTATTTAGATTATTACTATTATTATTACTAATAACTATTACTATTACTTTTATTAATATTATTATTAAAAAGTATAACTATTAATAAAGATTAATACTAAGTAATTAAAATACTCTTAAATAAAGTTAACTATACTCTTAAATAGATTTATATAATACTATTACTATTATTATTATTATTATTAAGTATATAACTTTTAATAAAAGTTAATACTAAGTTATAAAAGTACCCTTAAATAAACTTAAATATACCCTTAAATAGATTTATATTATACTATTATTACTATTATAATTATTATAGTAGTTATTAATATTATTCTTAATATTAATATTATTAATAATAATGTTATTATTATTATAGTTATTATTATTATTATTATTATTATTAAAAGTATAATTTTAAATAAAGGTTAATACAAAGTTATAAAATTACCCTTAAATAAGTTTAAATATACTCTTAAATAGATTTATACTATATATAGTTATTATAATAATTATATAATATTATATATTAATATTAAAAATATTTTTAAAGAGTACTAGTAACTAATTAGTTAACTAGTTAGTTAACTAGACTAAACTATACTAGTTTTAGCTAAGGCTAGACTAAACTAGCCTAGTTTTAGTTAGCTACCTAACTAGACTAGACTAGACTAATTCCTAACCCTGCTCCGGAGTACAGATCCAGTGCCTGGCGCTCTGTAATTAGGCAATGCTAGGGTTAGAAATTAGTCATAATTTTAGTTAATTAGTTAAAAGACACTAACTAATCTAAGTAAATAGTTACATAGTTTAATAGTTAAATAATATAAATATATAGTTATTTATTTTTTAAGTTTATTATATATATAGTATATAAAGTATAATTAGTTAAATTAGTCTTAAATTTATCTTAAGTCTTCAAATATTATTTAAAAACTATATAAATAAGACCTATAAAATATATAATAAGTAATATACTATAGAATACTACTATATAGAGCCTCTAGCCACTGCATAGTGATTTTACCTGCTTTATAACAGACCTTCTAACTCCACGCCACGCCTCCTGATAATACATACAGCCTTTAGTTATATAATCATAACTATCCTAACTATAGCTGCACTTATATATACCTATTTATAGCCTTATGATTCTTAACTTTGCAGTTTGATAATAATATCTGTTAACTTGTCCTCTTATCTATTACCTGCGCTGCTAATACCGTCTCTATTACCGCTTTATCTGCTAGTCCCCTTATTTAATTAGGCTAGCTAATATCTTTGCAGCTTTGCTATTATTAGCAATGCTCTCTCTGTTAGTTAGTATAAGCTATACTTACTAATCCCTATAGGGCTGCCTTAACCTTAGTATTATAGAGAGCCTGTTTAAAGAAGGGCTAATATATAGGGTGTATAATAACCTAATTAACTTCTAATACTATATTTACTTATTTATATATAATATTATTATATATCTAGTTATCCCCTATAGAGGTATTAATAAGGGCTCTTCTAAGAGCTATACTAATAATATACTATTAGTGTTATCTAGGCTGCTTAATAAAACAGAGTGTTTTATTAATTATATTAATACTAAAATCTTATGTAATCTTTTACATATTATTAATATTAATAGGTATACCTTATATATAGCTAGCATATTAATATGCTAGGTCTAGTATTAATATCTTAGAGGACTTATTATAGGTTATAGGATAAGGATAAGGAAGAGAGATAGGTATAAAGCCCTGCTTATAAAGCTTTTTATACTTCTAGCTATAAGAACCTCTTAGAAGGTTAAGGAGTTATCTTTTATATATATAGCACCTTGCTAGAAGGTTAACCTTTAGGCAAGGAGTTATTAGATATCTTATATAGTAGCGTTTACCTTGCTAGAAGGTTTACCTTTTAGGTGTTTTTTGCAGCACCTTGCTAGAAGGCGTTACTATAAGAGCCTTAGTGGCCTACTTAGCCCTGATATAATTGGCCCTGTTATGTGCAGCGCGGCGTTGCCCGCGCCCTTACTGTTCTGCTAGTCTATTTAGCTAGAGCGTGCGTCTGACTTTGTGATATTTAGAGGGTTTGCTTGCTAGCAGGAACATATTAGGTTCCTATATTATTATCCTTAACTAGTAGAGGGCATAGGTTAAAGTGCCTCTATAGTGTTTCCCAAATTATGCCCATAAACTGGGTGAATTTGTTATAGTCTTTTTTGTGGGGGGCTGCGTTATAACTATAAACTTAATACTACTATATAGTATATTATAGTATTAATAATACTGTCTATACTGTGAATAGAAAGGTCTAGAAGGTCCTATAAAGCCCTATCTTTAATAAGGTTTCTAGCTAGAACTAGAAGGGTTTTATTAGTTTCCCAAAATCCTAGTATAATAAAGAGAGGGGTTAGATAGGGCGTAATATTAGTTTAAGATATATATATTAAGAAGAGAGGTATCTAGAGAGTGGTTAGCGTTAAGGAATAATATAGACAGTTAATAGAGGCAGACTATATAACGTTTAAAGGTTATATAACTGCTCACCTAACCGGATTATAGTTGTTCTGGTGGCGGGCTGTGAATCCTAGTGGAGGTTGGGATCTAACCCACCAGGCAATATAGGTAATTATTCCCACAGGTTTAAGCTATAACTTTAATATATATCTAAGCCTAAATAGGCTAGATATATATGCAATTTATTATATAAGCTATTATATAAGTAATTATATAATAGAAGCCTCTAGAAGGCTGGGAATAAGTATAAATAACCCTTCTCCTCCTATTTAGCTTAAGCTTAGTTAGTAAATAGAAATTATAAGATATTAAATAAATATCTTATAAAACCCTATATAAAGAAGACCTATAAAATATATCATAAATAATAATACTTAATAATATACTATATAATATAATATAGTATATTATAGTAGTAATAATACTAGCTATACTGTAGTTAGAAAGATCTAGAAAGTTCTAGAAAGCCTTATCTTTAATAAGCTTTCTAGCTAGAACTAAAAGGGTTTAAGCTATAGCTTTAATATATAACTAAGCCCAAATAGGCTAAATATATACGCAGTATATTGCGTAAGCTATTATGTAAGTAATTATGTAATAGAAGCCTCTAGAAGGGCTAGAATAAGTATAAATAACTCTTCTCCTCCTACCTAGCTAGTTACTAGTTAGTAAATGGAAATAATACTTTTTTTATTACTTAAGCTACCTTATATAATATTATTATATAATATTATATAATTATATAATTAAGCTACCTGTGTTAGATATAGTATTACTATATAATATAATTATATAATGTGATTATGTAACCTAATAAAAATTAGTTAAAATATAACTAATTTACTTAATAATTAAAATATAAAGCTATATATTACTAATAAAAATCTAATAAAATTATATACTATGTATAACTATTAGTAATAACTATTTAATAAAATACTTTATATAACTTTAGCTATATCTTTTATATAGTGACTAAAGCTTTGGCTAATTTGAATAATTTTCTGACTAAAACAGACTAATTCCTAACCCTGGGCTGCAACGCTGACCTTGAGCACTGCGGGACTCCCGCCAGGCGCGTGTACGCAGCAGAAGAATGAGGCTTGGTCGTATTCAAGCAAACTAACATCCCCGAAGACCCAGACTGACTGCCTCAAAGGGACAATCCGCGGCCTAATTCCCTACCCTGCGTCCTCCCGCAGTTGAGCCACCTTGTGCTGCACGAGTGATCACTCTATATGCCTCAGCGTCGACTGGATTTAGAGGTCGCTTACACGTATCTGAGACCCACTATCAAGCTTGCGAACGCTTGTGGTGAGGTGAGGCACCACGTTATTGGTTGGTGAGCTTTATTCCATTTTAGCGCCCATTACAGCTGGTGCTGGGATTAATTGCGGGCAGCGCCCCCTATCTTATCTACTGAAGTCTGTCACATAATATTGCACCCTTTACTAGCCTTTTGAAATCCCCGACGAGATCATCGCTGGAGCAGGCACTGTCACGCTAACTACCACTTTTTATGAGGGATGTTTGGAGGCGACGGACGGGCTTCGTAACGAGTCCTAACTTCCACACTGCAGTACGTTGAGAATATGGGATCGGGCTCGTTGAGTGTTAAAAAACATGTCTGCAGGGCGAAACTTGACTCAAATAATCTGCAATTAAGGGCTGGGCTTTATGGAGGTATCGAATCTGGTGGCGGGCAATGGCTGTGTCTAAGTGTGCGGTTTATTTGATGACAAAACACTTCAGGAAATGCTTGGCAGTTTGACAGCTAAACAACGCCGAGGTTAAGCTAGGCTGCGTCCTAAAGAATATGTATAGCGGGACGCAGTAGCGGAGACCGCCGGGAATATGCTGCGTAAGACGACCTAAAGGAGGACCGGTGTTATTTTTGGGACACTTGCGCCCGAACGTGAATATGAGGGATGGAACTGCCTCTTTCTCGACAGTAGCCTCTTTTGCGATAGTAGCACGGAAAGAGAGGCAGAGAAGATGCGCGAGTACCAGAGACGCGCCGGGCTGAGTATTGAAACACTGCTTTGTGCGGAGGTATTTGCAGGCGTATTGGCGCACCTGTTTGAAAGTTGCGTGGGTCAGTATGCGATATGTCCCGCTTGGCTGTGGGCGAGACGGGGCGAGATCTTTGGCTCTCAGCGGCAGAGACCAGAGGTGATAGTGGAGGGAATGCAGAGGTTAATAAGGACAGCGCCGATCTGCTAGGTTTAACGCGGCACCTGGGCCGAAAGCACTTTGGTTACCATTTGGTAACAGGCTCGGGACGATCACTGGGGAGGGAGAATGCATAATCTAGCAACGTTCCCGGACTTGCGGAGTGAACTCCTGATTGAAGCGGGAGAGGGCAAGACGGGTTAGTAGCTATTGACAATGCTAACAAAAACGCTTGTTATGCAGTCGTAAACAGACATAATGACTCCGTCCCGGCGCATGTTGCTGGCGCTTCTGTTGCGGGCTGCTGGTGGCAGCAAGCATTGACCAGGCGTTGATCCGCCGTGTTCTTGGCTGAGGGGGGCCGCGGCCGTCACTGGAGCGCGGCGCAGCACCGCACGATGGTACTGAAAAGATATATATATACCATCTACACGACGCATGCAGCTTTTGTAGCACGCATATCCGTTGCAGTTTGCCTTAACGGCTAGGGGGAACTTGTAGGTAGCCTGAGAGCCCCGTGCTACACCCCTAGAGCCGCTCGCCATCTGGTTATGGCTTGAAATGTCATGCGCTATATCAGGTGGCAAGTAGTGCACGGGGAGGGGGCGCTCTCCGGTATGTGCATAGGTGGCCGGTGCGGGGCAGCGAACCGCCGAGTACCAGAAAGTCCATGTACCTCGACCGAAGCAAATATCTTTCCCACTGCCTGCTGAGGCGCGTGACCTCCTGGTGAACATTGCGGCATCTGATGCGACTTGACGTACTGTACCCTGTGCCGCAATGCAGAGATAGGAAACAGTAGATTGACGTTTTATCAGCAGGCGCCTGCCAGCCTTGCCCGGCGCGTCTGGCTCGATGGCGGTCTCCAGGCAAGGTGTCCAAGGAGCGAGTCGTCACCTGAGACGGCATAGCAGGTTCGAAGAAGCAATGTAGTTGCAGCGGCAAGGGGGCAGCTTGCCACATCGTCGCCCAAAGCAGCCTCTGCTGCGGCGTGGTCCGCGCCGGAACCACCGGGTCGCTGCACCGTGACATGGTGAAGTTGCACCTTTGGTTGCCTATTGGGCGCCTCTGTGAAAGCGTGCCTTGTTATGTTTGCACCTAACGTGCTTGGCGGCTCTAGAGTACTCTCACTGACTGGGTGATATGTGGTTGTCACATGCGCCCTAGCGGCCACTAATGCGCGGAGTTTCTTTTGTCAAGCACTTTGCGACCAAGAATTATCAGGCCAAAGCAGACCGGTATGCTGCCTAGTTCAGGTATAGGCAATAAGATTTGCGGTATGTTGTAATTGAGGTCCACGCAGGCTCTGTTTATCAAAACTGCCAACCTTATTGACTTTGCTGTAAAGCCTCTTCACTGTGACTTCTACTATTATTGCCTATGCAACGCGGTTCTGCTCATATTAAATAGTGTGAATTTGGCCAGGGCTCTGGATTGAACACCCGTCCTCAGTCAGCGACCAACATGGACTTTGATAACCACTATGGCGACATTGACATCCTCGTTAAAAACGAACGATCTGCTGTATGTGATACTCTTTCAGTCTCTTCAGACGCGATGCGACGGGCATCCAAAGTGTGGAGCACCTTATTGTCTGGTCTGTTCGCAGAAGGCAAAGGAAAGACTACCATACTGGACTACACGGAAGATGTCACTAAGGTGGTGGTAATTGTCATGGACATTATTCACCTGCGCTTTGGCCGGGTCCCGGAGATTCTGAGCCTAAGAGAACTGAAAGACCTTGCCGTGTTTACGGACAAGTTTGACCTCACGGAGATGTTTGTACCGTGGATGGCGTGCTGGTTGAAGTGGTATGACTTGAAAATCGATGAAATGGGAAGCGAAATTGATCGGTTTTGGATTGCCTGGGAATACGGGCTGGTTAGTGTGTTTAACCACCACAGGGTCAGCCTGGCGGCATGTCAGAACGCTATGACATGGTCGGAAAAGCCATGCTTCCGTTGGGCATGGAAGGTAAGTGTTGTGCCTCACCTCCGCCAAATCATCTACTGACGCACCGCGCAAGACAGCATACTCCAGGCTAGGAACGATATGACGACCACCTTGCTCAATCTCGTATACGATTACCTTGACGCGCTGCTGGCTAGCTCGGATCGTCCGCAAGCGGTAGCCGGCCCATTCGACAATGGATCCAAGTGCAGATTTTCGAGACGTGACTGCATTCGTCTGCAACTTGGATCGCTGGTTCTCGCCCTACAATCGATTGGCCTGTATCCGAAAAAGACAGCTGACGAAGTCGACATGCTTCCAAGCCAGCTGCGAGACGAACTTCTGAAAATCAGCCTTTCAGATTGTCTGCATACCGAGTTGGGCAGAGTCAACAACGATACGTTCGGCAGTTATTCACGAAAGACTTGCAGAGACTTTGACCATATTAAGAGTATAATCAAAAAATCAATATCTGATATCGCATCTTTTGCCACAAGGGAGGTGCTGAGGCACGTCGAGGAACAGAATGCTAAGGCCAAGTTGTCCAGATGCCTTGTCCCTAGGCAAGCTAGTAAAATAGTACTTATACTATGAGTTATATCAAATTAGCTCGATTTCAACAAATTCAGTATCATATATCGCAGATACCGCTGACGCGAATTATTCATTTGCAATGAAATGAGACGACCTTGGCTGCATTGAACAGGTTCCGGAACAGCAGCTTCCAAAATGTTGTCCCGCTTTCTCGACTCGCGATCTGCTGTATTGTTCAACCAGGCATTTCTCGTGTTCTTGTGGCCGCGCAGCCCTGTTGGCCCTCGACGCCTGTCAAAAGGCAGCCCTGGGGCGAGCCAATCCCACACTGGTTTCTGAACGGGCACTTCCCTTCGCCGCAGCCTTTGGGGTAGCAACGGAAGACGGAAGTCAAGTGGCGGCAAAACCCAATCATATGCTCACATTGATCAAAGCTATTGTAGGCTCACAATCTTAGCCTGCGATCGTTCATGATATGGAGGACTCAGAAGGACAGCAGGATCAGTCGCAAGAACAACGAAGAATGCGTCATTCCGCAGTGCTCCAACCATTTTGCCTGCCAGTCTTACCAAAGAGAAGACGAGAACATACAGACACGAGAGGAGAGAATCATCAGAAGTCAGCGTCAAAGTAGGACAGTTGCAAGCATCTGAGTGGGGCTACTGCATCGAAAGGCAGGCAGATTGCAGACATTCTCACAGGGACTTTAAGGGTAGAGCCTTGTTGAGAAACACGGACTACGGCCGTTGAGGAGTCTAGGATGGCCTCGGCTGTGTGGGAATCTTGTAGCTGATTCGCTCAGAGTCACCCATGGTCATATGACTTCTAGATACCGTACACTATGCATTGCGAGGGGTAGAGGGAATGCTAAGCTTCAGGCTTCGTCGCGTCTCCTAACTATTCGATATTTTGTTACGGCGTACATACGGACCTTGCATTCGTGACAGCGGCACAGGATCATGTGTTCATCGCCGGCATTTCCTGCCCACTCGCCCTTTGATCACTGTGTGGACGACCGCATGGTTCTTTCCTTGTCTTCTTTTGTGTCGTCGCCCCAGCCCCAAGTTCTGCAGCAAAGACGCAAGGAGCCCCTCGCCCTTCTTGGCCTCCTCTTTGTTTATCCGATGTCCGTCCTGGAGCGTATAATTGCGAAATGCGTCGAAATCTTGCCAGACCGTAACTGCCGAGTGCGTCCGCCGCGCATCAATAAGGTCCACAATATTGACAAGCGTGCTCTTCAGGCTCTTCTTGCACTCGTCAACAGTGTCGCCGAGGGGTAAGCCGATCTCACGGCACAGATCTTGGTAGCCCTTCAGCTGCTGCTCCTCGAGGAGTCGTTTCGTCCGCTCGTTATTGTTGATGATAAGTGGCGTTGAGGGAAAGTATTGCGACTTCAACTCCTCACGCATGGCAATGGTGCGTTCCCTAGTGTACTGTTGCGAGCCGGGAAGCCATTGTTGAGACGACGCTAGGCGTGCAAACTCGTGTTCAAAGGATGCATTGTCATCGGGGGTAAAGTTGTCGAATGTGGCGAAGTGTGATTGTGATGCCGGAGGCGGGGCTTGAGATGAAGACGGAGGGAGATCTATGTTCTCTCTTGAAGTAGCCATTTCGGAGTTAGGTATCGTAGAAGAGATCCTCTGGACGTGACTGATCTGATAACCGTGAGGCTGTAGCACGACACGATGTTGGTCGTGACGCGCGATGGGGCCCGTGTTTACGGCATCAAGGGGCCGACTCTTTGCGGGTGGAGAACAACTATCCCAAATGGGTAATCTTGCTGTAGCTGACACCCGTAAGGGAGTACCCGTGCGCAGCGCTTGCCAAGTGCCCCCCCAATCCAAGCGCCAAGACATGCAGTAGATGGTGAAGGTCGGTATGTTCCTCTTGGAACCCGATATTAGTTGGCCGGCTCCCATTCGGTGCGCAGCTAAAACGAGCCGGAGATCGGCCGCTTGGTGGCAGGTATTGGGAACCTTTCAGGCGACGCGCGATGGCGAGACAGTCCCACATGCTGTTATCTCTGAGAGGGTTTGATTGATGTGCAACCCATCCATCTTCGTTGCACTCCTACGTAGTGCTACAAAAGTCTGGCCGCGGGTCGTGACTGCTCATACGAAACCGCAGCCCTATCTAATGCTGTGCTGTGGGGGACTGCCAACAGCCCCGACGGCCACGTCGTGATGCTCCTCGTCATTTGCCAAATCGATATTCAGTGCCTGCTTCTGGCCGTGGGTTTCGCAACAGCAAGGACCACAACACGCTGTCCGTCCGCCGTTGGCGTCACGACCCGCCACCACGAGCCATCCGGTTCCATGAAGGATGTCCCCGTTCCAAGTCCCTGGCAGGTCTACCTCGCGAGGATAACAACTCTTCGAGCGTGGTGCAGATAGCCGTGTTCGCGTCGATTGTCCGGACCTTCCCAGCAAGCAGCCCGTTAAGATCTATACCGTCTTAGCATAGGCATTAACTCAATCCCAACTATGATGTGCATGGGAAGGGTCGATGGGCGCCAAAAGCTAATCTTTCTCTTCGTCCACGAGTTTTTCGACTAATACCGCTAACTCCCGTTCGACGGCTTGCGTTTCTAATCCTATCTCCTGCAGTGCGGACCTTGATTGAGCCTGCTTGGGAGTCATCTTGACAGCGATGGGTGAGGAATTTGTCGGTGGGTGGCGGTTGCAAATCGGACGAATGATTGGGGATGTCACAGTTCGGGAAGGACCGCATATATACCCGGCCGCCTGCCGTACGCCATGCCTGAGGCACTGAAGGATCCAGGATCTCGCCGATTCCATCGGATACGTCTTATTTCCAGTAGCGTGAATAAACCGGCAACTATTTTGATTGGCTATGCCGCAAACTTGTGGTGCACTCATTTGATATATATGGCGAGCTCTTTGGTTTTGTTGCCTAGTTTTTGATGTTCTAGAAAGAGGTCTTTTTTTTACTAGTAAGCCTCAAAGTATTAACAGATGTCCTACTATTTGGCCTCTTCTCTCAAGGTCGCAGGACCTCGAAGGCCAGGATCAGCGTGGCTAAAACTAGCACTAGTGTACAACTTGATCCCTGTCACACACAAACCACTTTCAGCACAACTAAGATGTCGACGGGCCCTGGACATCAGCGACATATGGCGAGCTCAATGGAACCTCTGATTTTCAGGACGAATGCGGGGATGATCTGCCTCAACAGGTGGTCGGCCGCGCTAGCGCTTTGATTCCTTGGCTACCCTTCCCGCCGGCGCGCCAGCTTACCAGGCCTCCTCGGCGGCCGGATTGTCCGTCTCCATGGTCTTGTTGTCTTCAAGGTCGATTGTGTGTTGTCCAAAGCCGAACGAGATGCTTCTCGGTCTATGCATTATCGATGCTGAATCTCGACGGCCTGGCGTCTTGGCACGGGCTAGTTGTGCGCCTTTGGGATCATGGAGGGTCTCAGTGAGCGTGCTCCTCATGGCTTGCGGGTTGACGAAGTGTACCTTACTATTAGCGATATCTGCTGGAGGTGTATGCGAAGGTCAGTGGTCTGCTCTCACGGCGGGTTGGCCATGGTTAGTACTGGGGCAGCGGGGTTAGCGTACGCCGCTTTGGGCCTCACCATACCAGTGACATCCACGGCCTAAAATGGGCGCATCCGAGCGCCTGGCTATTGGGCAGACCCTTGACGACGCCCGCAGCGCTGTACTTCCGGCCCAATGCGGCAGAAGTACTACAGAAGAGTCCACTTCGGGCGAGCGATAGGGGCATTTCGGGGGTACTTGATTGCCTTTCAGCTGCGCACCAGTCATTACCTGCATAACTCTGTTCTTGTCAGATTATAGGGTCCGGAACGCGCAGTGCGAGTTGGGCGCGACGTTAGTCCGGCTCCGCGCGCAGGCCCAAAGCAGCCCGGGTGCGCTAACTGCAACCAGGGTGTGCACAGGAAAAAGGGGTTGGGACACGCCCAAATAAGAGTGAATATATAGAATAACACACACACTATAGTATTATAAATATATATATAATTACGCCTAATTTGATAATTAATAGTCTAATATATGCTATATTACTATAAATACTACTCTAAAACCTTAATTATAAGATAATAACTACTATAACTACCTTTTAGCTATACAGATATAGTAACTAGATCTTCTAGATTAATCTTCTATATATAAAGGTGTCTAGCTTTAAGCTATAGGATAGTATTAACCTATATACTGCTATTCTAAATATAGATAGTATACTTTAAAGCTGTTTTAGAGGTAAGGTTATAGAGCTAACTGTTTTAGATATCTCTAACTATTCTATAGGTAGCATAGCAAATAGTATAGTAGTTATACTACTAAGTAATAATATAACTACTATATATACTAATATAATTATAGATCTATTAAAGGCAAATTATAAGCTATACTAGGCTTACTAAGCAGACTATATATTTAGAGATAAGTATTATAAAGTATATAAGAAGTAATAATATATACTCTAAAACTAGATCTATAATAATATCTACCCAGATCTCCTATACCTATACTATACTACAGATAAGGGTATTAACTACTAGATATATATACTCTATAAGAGTATTAGTATTAACACTTATAAGTATAAGACTATAGCTAGAAGTAGTTATACTATAACTCTAAATCTCCTAGTATATAAGAAGCTACTTATAAAGTATAATATAGAGAAATAGCTTATAAAGTGGGAGAAAGCTATTATTAAAGTATAGGCTAGTAGCCTTATATAAGTAAAGGAGCCTAACTAGTAGTTTATAGACTTTATAATAGCTCTTAGTAATAGCAGTTTAGATACCTAGATCTATAAATACTAAATAATAGTATAATTATATATAAACGCCAGCTCCCTTATAATAGGAGATATACTAAAAGACGTCTAAGTTACTCTTAATATATTTAAAATAGCTAATCTATATACTAAAACAAGCTAAGAAGCATTTAGCCCTACTATACTAGGAGATAATAAGAATACTATATCTAAGAATAACTTAGAAATATCTAAGAAGCAAAAACCTACTATACACTAAGTATATAGAGGAGAGTAATCTGTAACACCTAAAAGCTATAAGAAAGTGCCTATAACTATATAAATAACTAATAAAAAGAGCCTCTACCTAGCCTATTATAGCTACTATCTCTTAGCTAAGTATTAGATTATATTTAAAAAACTATACCTAGAACACTTTTAGAGAAGCAAATCCCTCTACTACTTAGTAGAAAAGCATATTAATAATAATAAAGAGCTTATAAAGTATATTTATAAGCTTAAACTAAGTAGCAAATAGTATATAGAGGATAAATAACTATATAGCTGCTATAGAGAGACTCTTAGATCTATGTTTTATATATAGCCTAATAACTACTAACTCTATAACTCTGCTATTCTAGACTCTAGAGTAATAATATATATATTTAATAATATCTTATAGTTTACTATACTTACTAGAACAGCTCCTAGTAACTTCCTATAAGCAGGTGTGCACTAGGTCTCTATTAAGAGATATAGTATAGTTAATATTAAGGTAAAGGAGCATAGTAGAAGCCTAATATACCTATAACTATATAATATAGTGCTCTGCTATAAATTTATAAGTAACCTTATATCACTTAGAAAGCTATACTAATATAGTATTTAGTAGGATATAAGCCTATAAAATAACTATCTTTAAAGATCAGATTATACCTACCTCTATATACTAGATAAGAGGTATTACTAGCAGGTTCTTAAGTATAGGGAGACCTTAGAGGGTACTCTGCTATATAGTAAAAGGGATAAAATAGACACTATATTCCTTATAAGCACTTAGTAACTCCTAGCTAAGCGCTATATATATATATATAATATAATAATAAAGCAATAACCTATTTATAGTAGTACTATAATATAGCACTAGTATCTTAAACACCTAGGCCTAGAAGCTATTTAATACCTCTTAAATAGTATAAGAGAAGTCTGCCTTATTTAAGGAGGTAAGCCTATTATAATAATTAACTATAATATCTATAATATAGGTAAGGTTTACTGCTAAGTATAATAAGCACTATAAGAGTCTATTAAGTATATAGAGCTAGATAAGTATATTACCCTAAACTTCTATAACTATAATAAAGGCTATAAAGGGTATTACTTAGTACTACTTATAATAGATTAACTTATAGTATATATCTAAGACTTCTACCTTATATAATAAGGTATAAATAAGTTTCTTATAGTGATTAAGAACTACTTAATAATACTCTTAATATAGTATAGAGTATAGGTAAAGGTAATTAAAACAGACCTTAAGCTTATAAAGCACCTATATATTATTACTACTATTAAGATATAAGGTATCTGCTTTAAGCCTTCTACTACTAACACTTAAATATAGAATAGTAGAGCAAAATAAGTTAGTACTATAATTAAGAAGTATATAAGAGCTATAATAATAGATATAAAGCTACTAGATATACTATAGCTTAAGATAATAAAGTTATCTACCTATCTATATAACTATATACCTATAGTAGTAAGAGGCTAGTAAATGCTCTATAAGCTATTCTATAAGCACTTCTAGGTAAGTAAGTCTGCTAACTATATACGCTCTGACCTCTCACACCTATATACCTATAGCTATAAGGCATTTACTATAATAAAGGAAGCTTAACTTAAGTAATAATACTATAAGAGGCTTATACTATATATATTTATTAGCTTTCTAGTAGGTTATATATCTAGTAACTCCTTTTATATATAGAATCTGCTATATATAAAAGTATTTACTATATATAATATAATATTTAATAAGAAGAAGTTTTTTAATAGTAACTTAAAGGGGCTTATTAAAGAGTTCTAGTATATAAACCTTACTATAATATAAGAGCAGATTAACTAGTTAATTAGTAAGAGCTATATATAAGCTGCTCTATAAGATACTAATAAGGAGATAGATAAGGTAGTTAAGTATAATAACTATACTAATAAGTATATAGAAGATCTAGAAGCTATAGTACTGAAAAATATAGATATAGCTATATTATTACTACTATAGAGCCTAGTAGTTCTAGCTACTACTACTATGCTAGAAATAAATAATACTTCTACTTATATAAATACTTATTTTAAACTAATAACCCCTCTAGAAACCCTGCTAATAGCGTTTTTCATAGCTTTATAGAGTGCACTTATAAGTATAAGGGGGTATAGGGAAAGGCATAACTACCCTTTAAAATATATAAATAAAAATAGATAATATAAATTATCACTGCTCTAGTACTGCTATATGCTATAAACCTTATTTAAAGCTACCTTTCTAGCAGGCTATGCGCAGCTATACTAGAAGTATAAGACTATATAATTAGAAGATAGCTCTATAGCCTGGAGCACCTAGACTAATTATCTGCTAAGTATATATATAGAATAGGATACCTCTAAAACTTTAATAGAAGTAGGTTATACCCTTAAAGCAGCTATAGATAAGATAGACCTATAATAGTAAGTATCTACTATAGCTAAAGAATAAAAGCTAGAAAGTATAGAGTGCTATAGAAGTGTTATAGTATATAGCAGCTTAAGCAAATCAGATAAAATAGCTGCTCTATTAGGTTACTTCTAGTCTAAGTTACCTCCTCTATCTATATCTTATAATTAGTTAGTACTATATAATAGGCTTATAAGACTATACTTATTTATAAAGGAATTTCTAGAAGCTAAGAAATCTCACCTAAAGAGATATAAAGTATTATAGTTCTAGTATAAAGTAGCAAAGCAGGAGGCTTATAGTTACTAAGTGCTTAGCTACTACTAGGTTTATATATATAAACTTAATAAATATAGGCAGCTAGTAAAGTTTAAAGTAAGACTTATAATTTGAGGTAACTAATAAGTAAAAAATATATAGGATATATATATAGTAATACTTATAGGTATATCTTTCTAAGTACTAATAGTTATAGCTGCTTATTTTAATATAGAGCTATTATAATATAATATTATAAATATGTTTATATATATATCTATTAATAAAATAGTATTTATAAGTATATTACTAGGCTACTACTATAATAGCAAGGTTCTATACCTATAAAAAGCACTTTATAAACTATACTACTTACTATTACTTTAGTAAAAGCACTTAGAGGTGGGCCTTATTATACTTAACTTTAAATAGGTAGCTAATAAGAACTATTACTAGTAGTATAGGTAAGTAATATTTTTCTTTTATATAGATAATTATATATTAGTATTTCCTTATAAGTATACTAAAAGTATAAAGGAGGCTATAAATACCCTCTAAAAGTATTACTACCTTAAAGGAGGTTAGAACCTATAATAGTTTCTCAGAATTAAAGTATTCTATAATAGAGCTATATATAAGTTATAGCTATTATAGTTAGTATTTACAGATAAGATATAAAAGCTGCTTAAGTAGTATATAGTAAGCCTTAATATAGATAATTAAGTATATATATCTATAATAAAAGATAAATTAGAACTATATAAAGGAGAAGCAGCCTTATAAGAGATTAACTACTACTAATACTATATTAGAATAATCTTATATATAGTAGTAATAATATAGCCTAATATAGTGTTTGCTATAAGCTACCTTATAAGGTTTAATAATAATCTAGGCTCTATATAGCACTATGCTACTAATTAAGTCCTCTAATACCTCTACTAAATATAATATCTCTGCTTTAAGTATAGCACTAAGCCTAGCAGACTAGATAATATACTTAAAGTTATTTTAGATACTAGTTTTATAAATAATATAGTTAACTAAAAGAGCTTATAAGTGCTTATAATAAAGCTATTTAGAGGTATAATTATATAGAAAGTAAATAAGCAGATAATAGTTATAATATTAATAACTAAAACAGAGCTACTTATACTATTTTAAGTAGTATATAAAGCCCTCTTTATAAGTTAGCTGATAACTACTTTATAAGTTTAACTTCTAAGTAATACTACTATTAAAGCTGCTTTTACTATACCTAGCATAATATTAATAATAATCTAAATCTAGTATAATAATTAATAAATAGTTTAGCTAGTTAATATAAAGCTTATTTAGCTATAAATAAAACTATAATATATTAATATCTATAACTACTAGCTATAATAGAAGATTATAAAAGGGTATATAGCAGTTAGTTATACTCTATTAGTAAAGATAATAGCAGATAGACTTATAAAAGTGCTTATACTATCTTAATTTAAAGTATTTTATAGTTAGCTATAAATAAGTAACTAATATATATAACTAAAGGTAAACTATATATAGAACCTAGAAAAAGAGGATAATATAAAGCATATAAAGGTAATAGAAACCTATATTTAGGATAAGATAGACTCTAATAGAGTTTAGAAATAGCCTTACTAGGCTAGTAATTCCTGAGGAAGTATATTAGATTATAGGGTCTAGAATATATAGTATAAGTTAGGTATAATATTAGTCTAGCTCTATATATAGGCCTAAAGCAGCCTGGGCATACTAACTATAACTAGGGTGTGCACAGGAAAAAGGGGTTAGGACACGCCCAAATAAGGGTGAATATATAGAATAACATATATACTATAGTATTACAAATATATATATAATTACACCCAATTTAACAGTTCTATTATAGCGTGGCTTAAAGTATGTGGGAGCCATAGCGATCCGAGTGGTAATGCGGTTTGCAAAAAAAAAGCGCACACTTTAGCGCCCACGCCCACGCCACCTAACTTCCCACTACCACACCTCACTATATTAAAAATACCCTCCTTTTTTAGCTTTTTTTTATATAATTATTTTATTAAACTTTGTCCTATATAAAATAGGCTAGGCATACTTTAATATACTAATAAAAGCAAAAATTTAGGGTGCTG
Source organism: Colletotrichum neosansevieriae (assembly GCA_036785495.1). Classification (NCBI taxonomy): domain Eukaryota; kingdom Fungi; phylum Ascomycota; class Sordariomycetes; order Glomerellales; family Glomerellaceae; genus Colletotrichum; species Colletotrichum neosansevieriae. The sequence goes on from JAVHLV010000386.1 coordinate 24,133, forward strand.
CTAAATACCTTACCTATATTAACCTCTTATACCTAAAGCAGCAGATTTTTAACTATTATAGGATTAAATATAGCTCTAGCTATAAGATCTTATATAATAACCCTTATTGCTTCTATAATAATATATATTATAATAAAATATAAGGCTAGAAAAGTCTTTTTAGTAATAATAATATCTAGAAAATAGAGTAATTACTATAAAATGCTAGATAGAATGCTTATATTTTCTCCTAAGCCTCTTTCTTGCTAAAGCTAGCCTTAAAGTTAACTGTTATTAGTAAATAGCATAATAAGTAATAGATATACTTAGCTACTATAAATATATTACCTACTATAAAAACTAGATATCCCTCTATATTATAGAGGACTATATAGAGAAGACTTAGGAGTTATTAGTAAAGTAGCTAACTATTAACTATTAGTGCTATATCTATTTCTTTAATAAATACTACTTTAGCCTAAGCTTAGAGGAGAGGATATATATTATATAGAAACTAGGTAAATAGTATTATTAAGAGTAGTATTAAGAGGTTAATAAGCCTTAGAATAAATACTAAAAGAGAGTATATATATAGACTACTATTAGGTATAAGTTTAAGAGCCCTCTTATCTTCTATAATATTAGTAACTATAATAGGAAGATATCCTATTAGTGCTATATTAACTAGATTTTTAAGCTTTATATTAAAATATAAATTAAGTATAGTAATAACTTTATCCTTAAGAAAGATAGCAATTTAGGCTATAGGCCTTTTAAGAAGAATAAGGTCTAGGACTAGAAAACTATCTATAGACTAAAGTATTACTTTAACTATTATAATAGCCTAAATTAGATTTCTATTAAGAACTGCTAGGAGATACTAAAAGAGAAAGTTAAGAAGTATTTATACTAGTATAAGGGTGAAGTTTATAAGCTTGCTAAAGAGGCCTAGACCTATAAACTAAAGCAGCCTATAATTAATAAATAGGTAGATTAAATACCTCAGAGACTAAAAGAGACTATTAAAAGAGAGGGTAAGATAATATAATTCTAAGTCTATGCTCTAATTATTTTAAAAGATTTATTTTGCTAGTAAAATCATATTTAATTATGCTACCTTTATTGCAGTGAGAATAGTGCTATCTAAGGGTGGGTGTAGGCGTGGGCGCTAAAGTGTGCGCTTTTTTTTGCAAACCGCGTGGGTGTGTGTGATGTAACTAGCTAAAGTGGGCGCTGCCAGCCCAGAGACTGGAAGAAGGGCCCGAGGCACCTATGGGCAGGTGCCGCCACAACAAGTGTACTATGTGTGAAATGCAACTACGAACACTGGCCTCGGACTGGGTAACAATCCGCGCCAGCGCTTGGCTGCACAGGTCAACCGTTGGTATCAACTGTGAACATCCAGGGATGGGCTGATGGCTGCGCCAACAATTTGCCGTTGAGTTAGAGTACGATCGTCCACAGGGCTAGGCTGGCTTTCGTGTGGCGAAAGGTTGGGGACCCCTACGGTGCGGATGTCCTAGTTTTCCCTGATGCTCCGCACCCGCACGCGGAGCTTGGTAGACCACGGAGGACCACGGAGGAGCTCCGAATTGAAGCCGCTGCCTGCCAGTGCCACCGCATTGCCGTTTGCAAGCAGGAGGCGCAGGTGTGGGCGGCTAGGCAATTGCTGTGCCCCCCGGGCGGAGGCCGGGGAACAGGAGCGCCTGCAGCCGATGAACCGTGAACGGTCATGAGAGGATCCACGCCATTTTCCCCTGGGACCTCCAGTTGTCACGCTGCAGTCTGGCACCGGCGTGCTACGCGGCAAATCGCCAAGTGCAAAGTCCCCACTAGCGAAAGCCTGCCCGCCCGCCCATTTCCGCCACCTGCTGAGGCGCGGCATCCGGTGCGTGGAAATAGCTTCCCTCCGCGAGTAGGTAAGAAGTGGAAGCGAACCCATCGCTTTTTTTTTTTTTTTTTTTTTTGGCATTTTCTTAACGCTTGGAAAGTCAAACCCTGCTGTAGTGTGCCTATGTAAACAAATGGTCATGGCTGCGATGGTATACTTTCACGCAAGAAGTGAGAACCTCCAGACATGCTTGGTGTGTGGACGACTGTAACCGCACAGAATGAAGTGATAAAGCACAAGGAACATGGTGCCTTGATCGTATGAAATAAAGCCATTTTCCTTTGTTAAATATATATGTGTAGAAAAACTCCTGCAAACAATATCTACACAGTTCGTTGGTCCAGAACAACTGATGATGACCAAGGCCGAACCTAACGCATAACGGTTGGTTTCGGATGTCCGCTCATTCTTGACCAAGATGTCCCTTGGGCCGTTGAGGGGAAGAAGCCTAGCGTTAGCTAGATACGCCCAGTGGCTGGCCATCGAGCGACATGCCAAGGTGTTTGCAGCCGCAGAGAAGTATACTATAACGTTGGTGGTCCCAATGGCCTCTCTGCGAGAAAGTTCGAGACCACTGCTGCGCAAACCTAGGATGCCAATGACTTCCTCGAAGCTGCTAGCGATGCAGTCATCGACGCATTCACCACGCACAGAGGATAATGATGAGGAAACAGCGTCCGTCCAAAGGCTAGGATTCCTCATCTACGACCTACTTATGCATTCCCATCGGGAAGGGAAACTTGGGATTTCCACGTAATTAGCCCTGAGGCAGCATAGACAAGCAGTTGGTTATGAAGGCTGCCGAAGAACAGCAACATTTGACTGCGCACAACAGTACTGACGTGGTAAGTTTCGTTGACGCTGGACGCAGCCAGCACATGGGGGAAAGGACCTCCTTGCAATGCCTGACGTCGAGGCGCAAGACGCTTGATAATATCGCGTAAAGATACAGTGTGGAGCGAGACGGTGGGCGTAGAACGGCCAAGGCCGAACCCCAACCAGACGCTTGAGTGCCCTACTCCGGGACGCAGCCCTTCGCCCAAGACACCGCGCAACCCAGTACCTCGCTCAGCCACAGACTCTCCGCCCCATGCGACATGGCAGCTCCCTGTACCATATCGGACGAAAGTACTATGATGCATTTTCATACAGGGTTACCCTGAACTGATTCCGAGGACAGGGAGAATTATGTACTATACACTAGAGCTGGGTTGCTGGCTTGGGTGTACAGGTCCCGTGCGTCTAACAGCAGCTCTTATGATGTGATGTCCTATGAGGAAACATGGGCATCTTATAACGGAGTTTGTGAATTGATTCCTTAGGGAACGCTCCTCTCAGCACCATGAGACTTCTTTCAGATCCCTTGGGCTAGATTTCCGGCAACCAAACATCGAAACAATGTGCTTTCATGATGTGGAGGTTTCAGCATGAGAAAGGTTCCGTCATGCCTGAGATCCTGAGATCCTTAGTCTGCAGGCTAGATAGCAAGGTGCACTGTGCTCACCAAAATATGTGTTTTAATTGCGTAGCAGCGTAAGCAGCGTCCAATTACACCATACATCCTAATTCAGGCCTTGACGCCGAAGTAGCTCGCCAACACTAATTCTCTTGGGGCCAGCGACCAGCATTTCCCGTACCAGTGCGCTTAGCCAAGGGTGCTGAAGGCCGCCGGAGCTGCAGGATGCGTGCTCTACGATTCTCAGCCATTGAAGCATCGTATTCCAAGCCGTATCTCGGAATTCCCCTTTCCGCACATCAGCAATCACCCAGTTCAACCTGGGCCGCAAATCTGGGAGGGGAATCTTTCCAAGAACAAAAAGCATTACGACTCCCAAGGCGAAGACATCCCCTGGTGCCCCTCGTTTGCCATTTATGGCATACTCGGGCGGAATATACCACGGTGAGCCACCGACATGGACAGTGGTATCCTTCAGCTCGGACGAGAGGCCGAAGTCGATGAGAACGGCACCGCGAGTGCGTTCGAAAAGAACGTTCGCTGGCTTAATGTCGTTGTGCGCAATGCCCTGGCTGTGGACATAGGAAATTGCAGTGGACATATCAGCCAGGATCTGCTCCGCTTCGTCGACGCCTAAAGTGCAGTTCCCGCCAGGCAAGCGGTAGGAGGCGAGATTCGGCGCCTCAACATGCTCCATGTAGAATGACAGTAGTCTGGCGTCGGCGTCGTAAAGGCGTACGATTGCCGCCTACGAGGTGGACAGGATGGTCAGTCTGATTTCAAAGGCGACATTCATGGAACGGATAGCGCTTGCTTACGTGCTGAGACAGCTTGGAATGGTTCTTGAACTCCTTCAGCCATATTTCCGATGTGCGGGCGATCTTAGAAGCCGATTGGTCCGGCGTACCTGAGTTCACAGGATACGATGGCGTTCGGAGCACCTTCACGGCAGCAACCCCAGCCACACGGGAGTGCTGGGCTTTGAAAACTAGTGAGTTCTCCAAGAGCATGATGCGCTCGCAGTATGTCAGAGTATAGTCACCTCGGTCGCTGGCGATTTCAGCTCTTGCGCCTGGTTCTAGTTGCTCCAGTGGGTGACAAATGCTGGAGGCGACAGCCCGCAATTTCTCAACGGCTTCGTGTGTCATGACATTGTCCACGTCGTTGAAGCCGGGAATCGCCGCGAAGGCGATGGCAGCCCCAGTGGCCCCTGGCTTGGGGTTTGATTCCTCCAGCTTCCCCTTCTTCACTGCTTTAATAGGCTGAGAAGCTTCGAATGCCCTTTTCGAACTCTTTCGGCTCGGAGCCTCTGCCTCGACCGCCGTGACGAAGACAAACCGGCGCGGAAGGATAGACAAGTCTAGGAGGTGCAGCTCCTCTGTTTTCGCGAAGACGCCCCATAACCCAGGACCCAGGAAGATTGGCGTGCTGGGATGGAGCACGATCGCTGACCCCTCAAGTCCCGAATCTTCGTCCTGTCCAGCTTCAAGCCTCCTCAGCATGATGGAATGCGTTTGCCGGTTGATGATTACTATGCGGTCTCCGCTAGGATCACCATAGAGATTAAGGTTGAGCGCCTCGCCTCGAGCCAGCGTTCGGGGAGGGACGGAGCGTTCTGATGCAGGGTCGGCCAGGATATGAAAGCCTATATCGTGCCCTGACTGCTTGATGGGGACGGTGCCGACTGCCGGTCCGCCAGGTTGTGCGGTGGCATCGAGTATGACAGATTGTCAAACACAATGATCGGAGCCGCCTCGAGGAGTGACGTTGACATACAAAGGCTTGCCTGGAGATGGATGTAATATGACCCTGACGCCTTCCCGTTGCATAGGCTGATCACGCATCTCCGCTGTGCCGTCGTCTGGACCTTCAATCCCAACTCCGAGTCGCTGGCCAATTTCCTCGGATGTGAAAGGATTGGTGTCTCCCGAGGGAGCCTGAGAGAAATCCGAAGTCCGAATACCTTGTGCCCTCAGAAGGCCTTGGGCAAGCTCGCTCGGAGTGAATGCATTCGTAGTTGCGTCTGAGGGAAGGAGACCATCTTGCTGGCTATCCATCTTGAAGTGACCGTTAGCGCGCTCGCGATCTGAGGTGCACACTAGAAGATCCTTGAGGTGCCGAGCTGGGCGAAGTATTTAAATGCGAGGGGCACAGCTTAGTGAGGAGTCTTACACCTAAGCCTGCACATCCACATCACGTCGCATGTCGTCTGGGGCTTGGTACTCAGCGCCGAGGCCGGCGGTTGTAGGACCCGGTGGTACCTGAGACGATGAAACCGTCATATCTTCCAATGAAAGCATGCTACAGTAAAGCAAGCGCTGCTGCCAAAAGAAAAACGCGTTATTTCCGACGCTGGGTTGCACCGCCGGCGGCCTGTCGGTGCGGTTCGTGAGTTTCCCGCGATCACGTGTAGAAACACATGACTGGACGCTCAGACTTCCCCTCGACTCGGTGCACCCGGCTTTCTTTACTCAATCAACATCTTGCCAATTTACCTGCGATACAAAACCTCGCTGACTCGGTCGCAAACATGAACGCACAGCTCCCAAATCCCGACTACGCCAATGATATCGAATTTCGCTGGCCTTGGTGGAAGTTTGATCTTCGTCCCGAAGCCCTGTTTACCTCGCTTCACGATCGCTTCAATACTCGGTCGAGCGCCATTCAAGATCCTCAGGCATTTCATCGCGACGTCGTCGAATGTGCCGACAACGCAGCCACCGAAAACGAGTTCTACGATCGACTTGCTACGCGAAAGCATGAGCGTATCTGTGAGATCAACGGTGCTTGGGACGAAATCAGCTGTTTACTTGGAGGGACACCAGCGATATGGTCCTGCCCTGGCTTCGGTGGGCATGAGCAAGACGACAACGCGGGCAGTGACTCTTCGGCATCTCGCTGGAGAGCGTTTGTACATCTCTGTCGGAGTATGTCATTCGATTGCATGGTGATGTTCTTCGATGAGTATGCTAGCGGCGAGCGCCAGCGACAGGATAGAGAGAGGGAAGAGGCTCGGAGAAACCTGGACAAGTTATGTCCCGCAAGGCGCGTCAACACAGATCAATCCACCGATGATGCAAAGCTGCTGGAATCAACAACACATAGTGCGGGAACTCATTCGGAGCTCAGTGTCAATCCAACAAGTACAACCGCCCACCAGCCCACATTCGACGCTGCGAAATCGCATCCCCCCCCGCACGATGTAGAGGCGAGCATACCGTCACCTCTATCTGTGTCGTCGCCCTCAGCTAAAACCTCGCCGAACAAGAGGGAAAGGGGGCGAAGCCGCGAAATCGTCAGTAGTACAGCAGACAGAACTCGAATGTCGTCAGAGGATGAGGAAGAGCACGACGTGGAGCAAATCGACACCGACCTAAGCTGTGTTAGCAAGACAAGACGGCCTCCATCGAAATCAGGAGCCTGCGTCCCCATTTCGCCGGACTCCAGCCATAACGAGACTGTTCGGGCAGAAGCGACTGCCGACTGCGGCAATAATCGACAGCAACCTGGGTCTCGCGCGTCCTCCCGGGTTCTCAAAAGGTCACCTTTGCAGGGCGACATGGCTACACCGCCAACAGCGTCTTCGTCGAGTGCTATTTGCAACAACAGCGTCTTCGAAGATCCGGTTTCTCCATCGTCTGCTACCACTGCTAGCCCCTCTCCCCGGTCGGCAAAAAGAAAGGGCCCAAACAACGAGGAAGGCACTGGAGACTTTGTATCTACAAGGCAGATGAGGAAGAGAAGACGCCTTGTGTAGGGTCAAGTTCCAACCGCTAGTGTCACACGCCCGGGACTTATCCAGTATGGTTCATCCACCCAAAAGAACCTGTTATAGGATATTAAACTGCATGCTAACGACGAGGGCCAGCACGATTCGCTATGTGTCGTCGTCTGCCTGAGACGAAGAGGGAAGGTCGCTGGCGGACTTCTATGCGCCCAATCACGGGCGAGCGTATTCTTGAGATTCCTCGGGCTGACTACTGTGTTATGGTCGGTCACCATCAATACTCATGCCTGGTGACCGCAAAATATGCCTTCGGAGTTGTGTTCTCTGATCAACGGCTGGGATGCTTTTGTCGCAGCCTGTTGGCAGAGAAGCCTCATCAGTCTCGCTCTACACCACTTTCAGCACAGACATTCGATCTTTGGTGTATGGAGACGACGTGACGCTACTGGCGACTACCGTTGACCGTAAGGAAAGACCAAATTTGGCCGCGAGGTAAGCCGCAATAATCCAAAAATAGCTGTGATTACCATCTGATGTAGGCATCGGGAAGCAGAGAATCAATATACAATATAGATTGTGCGGGAGGATTTTGGGAGTAGCAGGTCTCAATTGAACAGCAAGACGATGCTGTACGCACTTGTCTCTGAAGGCAGCCATAGCGAGCACGTTAGGTAGGCTGGGAATCAGACATGCGATCGAGACTGAATCCAAACAAGACAGCCTTTTGACGTTCATTCGTAGACATTTCACCGGTCAAGAGACGATACTCCATGTCCGGATACTCATGCTCTATGGCGTGCTCCAGAAGCCCCAACAGCTTGGTCCACTCGAAGAAGACAATAGTTTTCTCGCCGATTTTTGTATATCGCGAATGAGTTCGATACACTTTTTGATTTTTGCTCAACGGGCTCGGTGCTGGATTGCTGGACTTGGACGAGCTCCGTTAAGGCTTCGGAATGTGTGCTCATCTCGGAACGCTCTTCTCGAGGGGCCGAGTCGGCGCGTGTCGGCCATAGATGCCCGCTGGCCTTTGACGAAGCTGTAGGAATCCCTTTCGATCTCGAGCTCAGGAGTGGATGACAGCAATGCTGGCGTAGACAAAGTAGATGCTTGAAACTGCTGCCGCTGCGGGTGGCCACGGCCTCTCGGTTGAAATCCTGGTATCTCGAATCCAGCCTAGCCTTTAGCTCGTTATAGTAATTCCGTTCGTCAGGGTTCAAGTCAACCCAGACTTCCACCTCGGTCTTCCCCGGCAGCCGTACGATTGGCTCGCCGTCAATCATTGAGCTTTTGGTGCGGCGCAGCATCGTGCACCAAAGGAGCCTCTTGAGATCGTGTATAGCTTGGCTTGTGATCTTCTTATTCCTGTCAAACGCGCCAGGAATCATGGAAACCTGCTTCTGGTCGTCCCCTTGGTTGATCTTCAGAAATTCGAACTGCGCGGAGAGCTCGTCGACGCCGTTCACCATCGGTGTGCCCGACAAGCACCAACGGTACTCGCTTTGGATATCGCAGACAGCAGCAAAAGCCTTCGTCTTCCTGTTTTTGATTTATGGCTCTCGTCCAGAACGACACGATGAAACCCAGAATGCTTTGGATCGAATAGACGGCATAACTTACTGTCGAGCTGGTTTCGTCTTTGCCAATCTCGTACCACAGTTTCATGTGTGGTCAGAACTACGTCGAAGCTCGTCAGGCTCTCTGCACGGACTTCCCGAGGTGACTTATGATATTGAAACACTGAGAGGGTAGGGGCCTTGTCTTCTATCTGGCTGCGCCATTGAGACAACAGAGTGAGAAGTGCCACGGTCAGTGTTGTCTGTTGAGCGTGATCAGTAGGAAGTACTCAGAAACGAAGCTACTTACCTCACAAATATCTGTTTCCTGGTAGCAACCATTAATGCAAGGACTGAGATTGTCTTTCCCAGACCCATATCGTCAGCCACAAAACCGCCCTTCAGTTTGATTTGCTCCTGGCGCTGCATCCAGGTGAGGGCAACTCTTTGGTGTGAGCGAAGATGGCATTTCATCTATTTGGGTGTCTCTGCGCGGTCTTTCTTGGAGATGTCGGCATCTTCACAGTCCAGAGACTGGACGTTTTCTCCATCAAAGGTCTGAGGATCTTGCTCATATTTGTGCGCTAACGCACAAGCGCGTGGGTCTTGAGGATTGTCGTGTCCCTGGAAGTCATTGACACAGGGCAACCCATGACTAACGGGCTTTGACAGACGCATGGAGGGTTTCTCAAAGAGACCACCAACGTTGTTGCCCGGGAATGACCAAAGAGAGCCTGAAGATGTAACCTGCGCATAAGGAGGTATTTGTGCAGCGAAATCAAGCGTGATGGGGGATTCAAGGATGGGCATGGAGAAGGAATCCCCCAGTACAATACGGGAGTCAACTACATCGCCTTCTGTAGATGAGCAAACTTGAGCCTGCCTTTGATCTCCCGAGAAGGGATTACTATAGAGGGAGCTCAGTTTCATCCTTGGCCACGCCGTATATAATGCGTAGATAGGTGCCGCAACTTGTTGTTCAGCCGCTAGTGGTACTGACAGATGGATATCAGAGCAATCGTGGATCGAGAAGACTGGGTGATCCTATAGACCAAGGTTGAACACAGGGTTGAACAATGCAGGTGACAAACTGAGCCTTCTATAAGTTAAGTCTTGCCTAAACGAAGGTTAATATTAATATATCATATAGCTAAAGCGAAGTGGCACGCACCATACTCACCACAGACGCTTGCTTAGTGTAGTCTCAGAGCTATGCTCTGTGTTAACAACTTCGTTATCTCGGGCCATAGCGCGTCCAGTAGCTTCGCGCCTATTAACATAGCCCTCGCGCGCTCCTTAATAATAGCGCTAATTTGTTCTGCTCTGCTATTCTGCACTTAGGTGTTAGTAGCAGAGGGTTTAAGGCGGATACCTTGCGCCTTAATAGTGGTAATAATATATGGGTGCTTTATAAGCTTAAGGTCCGTTTTAATTACCTTTATGCGTGCTCCATACTATATTAAGAATATTATTAAATAATCCTTAATTACTATAAGGAGTTTATCTATCCCTTAATATATAAGATAGAAATCCCAGATATATACTATAGGTTAATCCGTTATAAGAAGCGCTAAGTAATACCCTTTATAGCCTTTATTATAGTTATAGAAGTCTAGAGCAATATATTTACCTATCTCTGTATATTTAACAGATTCTTATAATACTTAGCATATTTAATAACAGATCTTGCTTATATTACAGGTATTATAGTTAACTATTATAATAGGCTTACCCCTTTAGGTAAGGCAGACTCCCCTTATACTATTTAAGAGATATTAGATAGCCTCTAGGCCTGGATATCTAAGGCGCTAGTGCTAAATTGCAGTACTGCCACAGATAGGTTATTGCTTTATTACTATATTATATATATATAGGCAGCACTTAGCTAGCAGTTACTAAGCACTTATAAGGAATATATTGCCTGCCTCACCCCTTTTACTATATAGTAGAATACCCTTTAAGGTCTCCCTATACTTAAGAACCTGCTAGTAATACTACTCCTCTAATATATAAAGGTATATATAATCTAACCTTTATAGATAGTTATTTTATAGGCTTATATCCTACTAGATACTATATTAGTATAACTTTCTGAGTAATATAAGGTTACTTATAAACCTATAGCAAAGCGCTATATTATATAGTTATAGGTATATTATATTTCTACTATACTCTGCTACCTTAATATTAACTATACTATATCTCTTAATAGAGACCTAGTATACTCCTACTAATAGGAAGTTACTATAGGCTGCTCCTATAAGTATAGTAAACTATATAGTATTATTAAATATATATATTATTGCTCTAGAGTCTAGAATTATAGAGTTATAGAATTAGTAGTTATTTAGTTATATATAAAATACAGACTTAAGGATCCCTCTATAGTAGCTATATAGTTATTTATTATCTATATATGCTTAGATGCTTAGTTTAAGCCTATAAATATGCTTTATAAGGTTCTTATTATTCTTAATATGCTTTTCTACTAGGTAGTAGAGGGATTTGCTTCTCTAAAAGCGCTCTAGGTATAGCTCTTTAAATATAATCTAGCACTTAGCTAATAGGTAGTAGCTATAGCAGGCTAGGCAGAGCCCTTTTTTATCTATTATTTGTGTAGTTATAGGCGCTCTTTTGCGGCCTTTAGGTGTGGGTATTATGCCTTGCTCTCCTCTCTGCGACTGGCGCGTAGTAGGCCTGTGCTTCCTGGATGCTTCTAAGTTATCCTTAGATATAGTATTCTTATTATCTCCCAGCATAGTAGAGCTAAATGCTCCTTAACCCGTCTTAGTGTATAGGTTAGCTATTTTAAATATATTAAGGGCAATTTAGGTATCTTTTAGTATATCTCCTATTATTAGAGAGATAGTATTTATATATAATTATACTATTATCTAGTATATATAGATCTATATATTTAAACTGCTATTACTGAGAGCTATAGTAAAATCTATAAACTACTAGTTAGGCTTCTTTACTTATAGAAGGCTGCTAGCCTGCGCTTTAGTAATAGCCTTTTCCCACTTTATAAGCTATTTCTCTATATCATACTTAGTAAGTAGCTTCTTAATAGGAGGTTCAGGGTTGCAGCATAGACGCTCCTAGCTATAGCTTTATGCTTATAAGTATTAATAATAATACTCTTATAGAGTATATATATCTAGTAGTTAATACTCTTATCTATAGTATAATATAGATATAGGAGATCTGAGTAGATATTATTATAGATCTAGTCTTAAAGCATATATTATCACTTCTTATATACTTTATAGCACTTATCTCTAAATATATAGTCTACTTAGTAAGCCTAGTATAGCTTGCAGTTTGCCTTTAATAGGTCTATAATTATATTAGTATAAGTAGTAGTTATATTATTACTTAGTAGTATAACTACTATATTATTTTCCACGCTCCCTATAAGGTGGTTAGAGATATCTAGAATAGTTAGCTCTATAACTTTGCCTCTAAAGCAGCTTTAGAGCATACTATCTATATTCTAAATAGTAGTATATAGGTTAATGCTATCCTATAGCTTAAAGCTAGACACCTTTATATATAGGAGGTTAATCTAGAAGATTTAGTTACTATATCTATATAGCTAAAAGGCAGTTATAGTAGTTATTATCTTATAATTAAGGTTCTAGAGTAGTATTTATAGTAATATAGTATATATCAGACTATTAATTATTAAATTAGGTATAATTGTATGTATATTTATGATACTATTATGCGTATGTAACTTCTTTATATATATCCTTACTTTGGGTGCGTTCTAGCTCCCTTTTCCTGCACGCACTGCTAATAAATAATACTAGATAACTACCCACTGCTACTGCTTAAGCCTTCTATGCTAGAGGGTATATAAGTAACAGGCTAGCGCCTCCTTATTCTAACAGGTAACCTAAATTTAATATCTATTAAGATAATAGAAGACTGACTAACTATAATGCATAGAACTATAGTAATAGTTATTAAGGCCCCTATTAAGGCTATAGAAATAATTATAATTAATCCCAGCTATATAGATAAACCTTATAAAACTATACCTACCCTAGCTAGTATTAGTAGATAAGACTATACTCTTAATTTTAGATATAATCTAACTAGAATTAGCAGAATTAAGGCTACCTAGCTTAATAAAGTTCCCCTATAGAAAATCAAAATACTACTTTATCTACTATAAATAACCCTCTATAATCTAATAATAGGTATAAGAACTTTAATAATTAATGCTCTAGGTAACTAGCTATAGCATACTTAGCTAACAAAGATATATAAGAATAAGACTATAATATATAGTAACAGTTTACGCAGCACTATAATATAGAACCTAGAGAAATGGATTACTAATATAGTAACCCTGAGTGTGCTTCTATAGGATAGTAGAAACTCCATAAAGAAGTATAAGTTATATAATAACTATTATCTAAGTAGTAGCTAGTATTTTAATAGTATAGTTTTAGTATTTAGTCTAATCTAACTATATCTATTAGCCACGCTACCTTTACTATAATATAGACTAATCTTATATAATTATAGCAGCAAGGTTGCTAGGTATATTAGTGGTGGTAGTAGGTAAAAGAAAACCACTCTTATTTTTTAGAGTTAGTAGTTAGGCTTTAGCTTTTATTTTAGAAGTTACTTTTCTTAGAATCTCTTAGAAATTAGATAAAAATAATAGATTTATAACTTAGAAAAAAAATCCAGTTATTAGGGTGGGGACTAGTAGGGTATTTTACTGTGCTAATATTTAAAACCCTAGAGGAGGTGTATATGTTTACAGTTTAAGGAGGCGAGCTATTTAGCACTTCCTGGTCTGCTATTTAGCACCCTTCTAACTATAATTAGTATAGTCGCTGCTGCGCGCTATAGCAGTACTACTATAGGCTGTAAATATAATAAATATAAATAGCATATAAATAATATACTATAATATAATATATAATAAGCAGCTCTATATTACTACTTAATATATATTCTGTAAAAATACCTTCTAATATATACTTTTTTAGCTAAAAAATATATTTAAAGATATATTTCTATAGTATATATACTATATAGTAATGTAGAGCTGCTTATTATATATAGATATATAATATTATTACTATATTATATAAGGTAGAGGGATGTGTTATATAAGGTAGAGGGACTTAGATATAGAAGTTATATATGCAGGCGCCTGTAGCGGTACTGCTATAGTGCGCGGCAGCGACTATGCTAATTATAGTTAGAAGAGTGCTAAATAGCAGACCGGGGGGTGCTAAATAGCGCGCCTCTAGTTTAAGAGGTATATTATAGGGTCTATTTTTAATATTAGCTATTAGTGAAAATAGCTAAAGTACTTATTTATAGTGAAACTGTGGCAGTAGTATCTAAAGTTTCACTATACTATATGTTTTATAAACTGCAAGTTAAGGGGGTCCTCTATATTAGTAATAACTATAATACTAACTAAGGCGGCTAATACGTCGAGAGAATAGAGGAGGCGGATATTAAGGATTATCTTGATAGAATAGTAATAGCATTGCACTCTTAGGAGATAGAAATCATATTGCAAAGCTAATTGATCTGGGTTCTTGAGCAGTGTATAATATACTATAAGTCTGAAGGCAACCTGGGTGGGCTAGACTAAGGGAATTATATATATAACTTTGAATGAATTAATGTATTTGAATTAGAAGCAAAATTTTATAACCTGTCACAGCATTTTACTTTTCTGCCTCTTTAGTTGCAAATATCTCTGCTAATTAGACGCTAATAGAACTATATAACTTTGATAATAGGTGCTCTCTTAAAGGACTTAAACGGGTCCACTGGGTGCGATCTATCTATGTGATAGCCGGGTGACGGTTTGTTTAGTAACCTGCTGCGTCTACTATATTATAACGCTTAATAGCGGTGTGGTGGAAGCTTAGCAATATGGTATACCTGGCTTGGCGCAGTGACCTAAAGTGGGTGGAAGGGGCTTATATATCACTTATGTGGCTGAATAAGAACCTACTCTTTTTAAAGATATAGATATTAAATACTAGCTCTAATAAAATATCCCTAATCTAGATTATATATTTGAGTAATAGTAAGCAGGTAATTAATAACTTTAAGGTAAAAGCATAGCTAATATATACTAAATAGAAGCTAGTTAAGGGAGTAAAGTTAAACCCTATATTATACTTATATTATAGAAGTATCTAAGATATACTATAAGAGGAAATGCTACTTATAGATAATATACATTATAAAAAGACTATAATATATAGATAAAGATATAGAGCTAATACTAGGTAGTTATTAGTAAGTACTTTAGATTATATAGTATATCTCTTATATGTTTTAATAAGGTAAAGGAGGTAGAAGAAAAGATTATAGATAAGTAGATAGATAACTTTATAGATATACTATATTAGTAGGTATTTTAGTATAGATTAAGGCCTATACTTATATTTAATAAGTTTTTAAATTAAGATAGTAACTTACTTTTCTTTCTTTTATATTACTATATTAATTTAAAAAATAAATAAATAAGTTATATATATATAAAGCTATATAGGTGATCTTTGCTATAAGATAGGTTACTATATAATCACTAACTTTATTATATAATTATTATTATTATTATGGTTATTAAGTTTCTAGCTATAGTAAGTTAGCACCCTCTATAACCGCGCACCTACTTATTAATTTAGCAAAAATCCTAAGAATTAGAGTAAAAGTAAAATAAGTACTAGAAAGTATAAGAATCTTAAATCTTTTTAGTTTTTTTTTAATATCTATAATATATACTATATTATTCAGGTTTTACGTTTTTTAAGTATTATTATATATTATATTAATTAAAATAGATACTAAGCTAAGCTATTTATCTATATTTTTTAAAGTACTTTAGTTTAATTTTGTAGACTTAGTTACTAAGATATATAATTTTCCTTAATTTATTATAGTTAAACCTTTAGATTTCTTAAGTAAATTTATTTTCTAACGATTTAACTTTTAAGACTTTACTATTTTTAAAGTATATATTAAGTATATTACTAAGAACTTAATTTAATACTATTATATATACTTTTATTATATTTATAGAAAAGAAAGTAACTTTTTAACCTCTATATTTAATTTATTAGATTTAAATTTAAAATATTAGTAATTACTATATAAAATACTTAAATATCTTTTTACTTAAGATATAGCTATTAAAAAAGCTTAAAACCTTTTTTTATAGAAATAATAAATACTAAGCTACTTATATATATTTTTTTTACTAAATTTACTCTTATAATTATCTTTATATAATTTCCTAAAAATGCTGGTTTTGTATGGGAGTAGTGCGCGGTTATGCAGGGATGCGCGGTTATGGGGGGTGCTATAGATAAAACTCTCGCCAACTCCAGGATAAAGGAAACCCACCGCCTCGGATATTAGGCATCTCCCTGCCTATGCAGGAGATTCTTATCTATTAGTGCGCGGGTCAAGCGCGTCCTCGCCAGCACGCCACCCCTCAACTTTCTCGCCGTCTCTCGGCTGGACAACCCAGTACCAGCAGATCTTGTCAAATTGGGCGTAATTGTATGTATATTCGTAATACTGTAGTGTGTTTGTTGTTCTACGCATTTTTCCTTATTTGGGCGCGTCCCAACCCCCTTTTCCTGCGCGCACCCCGGTCGCAGTTAGCACGCCCGGGCCGCTTCGGGCCCGCGCGCGGAGCCGGACTAACGTCGCGCCCGACTCGCACTGCGCGTTCCGGACCCTACAATCTGACAGATCTGCCAGTGCATGAACTATGTCAAGGTATTTAGTGTTGCAAAGGCGGCCAATCCGTAGCTCGTCAAAGTCGACAAGTGCATCCTCTGCAGACGAAACATTGGTATGCAGATACACGTGAAGCCGGACACCGCGTCGATTCAGGTCCTGTGTATCAACAGCGGCGGGACGCACAGGAAGTACCCTCTCAAGCTGCTGAAGCAGCTCAAAGACGACATTGCCCTGCCCAGCCACCCGGTGCAGCAAAACTTTGATGTAATCTTTGGCACGAGCTCAGGTCTGTTACAGAACGCTGCCGCTGCAGATGCAATGCACATGTGGGCGGTTCCCTAGCTGACAGATCGTCGCAGGCGCCATCAGCGCTGGTGCTCTGTGCATCAACGGCTGGACGGTGGACGAGTGCATTGCTCGCTTCGAGTCTTTTTCGAATCACGCATTCACGCCCCACGGGGTTCCGTCCATTCTAATCATAAGCTCTTTTGTGCGACTAATAATATAGGTCCCTGTTTTTGCTACTATTGTCCGTGCCACAGCTGTGCTTCTTTTTAACAGCAGGTATCCATTGCAGCATATTAGAAGGGCCTTGCAAGATAAATATTTGGCTCCAACAAGAGCATCGCTAACTACTCTGCCGCTAATAAGATAGGTGCCATAGTTGGCATAACAGTTACTACTGTGCAAGACGCAAGCGCCTGCATCTTCACGAACTACAATGGAGCAGGCGAGCGGGGCGGGGATCGCGGTAGTTGTCCCCGTTTCTGTTGAGGCGATTCGATACCGCAGGTTGTTGCTGACAGGCTGGTTACTGCGGTAGACTATAACTTACTCAAGACGAGCGTCATACCTCGATCAGGGAGAGCCCAGGAACTTCCACAACAGCCCTCCGTTGGAACCCGAAACGCCGGTAAACGAAACTTCCGCCACCTCCATTCCTTTTGAAATCGGGTGCGATTTCGATAACTGCGGTAGACTCATTGGCGGGCAGCACGGCGACAATTGCGTCCACGGCGCAAGATGATCTGGTGGATGCTATTATAAGCAGCAACGTGGCTCAAGTGGAAGCTCTCTGTCTGATAGGTGTCGCCCGACATAGCTGACGCAACAAGTTTTCACGAATGCACGGGAATTGGGAGACTCAACGGAGGTATCATGGCAGACCGCCAAAGCTGGCTCATACCAACATTATCGTTCTGTTCTTTCGTCGAGGGGAAAGCAGTATCGAGCGGCGATCTTCGGCGCGTTTGCTATTGAAAGCTGCCCGTGAGTTATCGAAAATATAACAGTAGCATACTTCTTGCTTTCACATTCGGCATCACAGTAGTCATGCTGCGCGCAGCATGGCCGCACATCTCGGGCTTCGTCTGCGACCTGTTTCAGGCCTGCTACACGATGGGGTACCACCCCAAGCCATGGAGGGACGCAGAGATTGCGATGATCCCTAAGGTCAACATGGAGGCCGATCTCGCTCCTCTCGACAATTGGTAAGGGCCTCGAAAGGTTATACAATTGGCGAATTCGCATCGTCCTTCATCCCCACGCAAGGTTTTGTTGGGTGGGTCTGGTGCGGCAAACGGTAAGAGTCGCCCCCCTCTCAAGAGTGACTGGGCCATCCGAACAATGGTTACCTCTTGTCAGACTACGCAATTCGAATAGCAGATAGGCCGCGAGTTTTTATTGCGCCGTGAGTCTTCCTACCTGCCCACAGTCGTTTCGGTGAGGAGACTCTGTTCGTGACGGCCTTGGTGACGTCATTAATGCACCTTCTTCTGCTCGGAACACCACAACAATCGTAAGTTGACCCTTCACGCGCGCGAAAAAATCGTCGCGTGCGTCGCTGACTGTCGCAGTTGCTCACCTTTATACAGTACTATCTATACCTATTAATACTATTATCAAAAATGGCCCCTAAGCACAAACAGCCCGCGGCGCTGGTCGCCGAGCGCGTCGCTAAGGCTAAGGCGACCCGCGAGGCCAAGAAGAAGGCGGAGCAGGAGGAGGCCGAGGACGACGAGGTCGGCGAGAGTAAGTCTTTTTTGCTATCCCGTGGCCCATCTGGCGACCCTGACGCCCGACAGTCGAGACCATCCTCCGTGGACTGGAGGAGGCCTTGGCCCGAGGTGAGCTAGTTGCTGTCTAGTAGGGCCTTTCAACACTGCAGAAGCTAATAATATCTTTTCCAAATAGACGAGGCAGCCATGCGCAAGCTGCAGAATAACAAGCGCAAGCGCGGCCCCTCTGTTGAGGAGGATGAGGATGAGGAGGAGCCCGTCCGTACGTTCGCAACGTTGCCTCTGCACGCTTCAGAGTGGGTGGGCGCGCGCAGTGCTAAGTGAGTGGGCGCGGTGATAGTGGTGGAGGGTGGAAGGGTGACGATAGTCCAGAGAAGCCCCAGCCCAAGAAGGCCCTCGTCGTGGGCAGCGTGCGTCACAGCACGCCCAAGAAGAAGACCACCCCCGCCACTGCCAAGAAGACCCCAGGCTTGGCTAAGAAGCCCTGCGCTTCCTCCACTATCCTGGAGGGAGCTGGTGAGCTGATGGAGCATCTGTGCTATGGCTGTGCTCGCTTGTTGCTTGCGAGCAAGAGCTCTGGTTGCTGCTTCTGCAGTGCCAGTAAGCGCTGCTGCTGCTGCCTGGCTGGCTGTGGCTGCAGGTCCCTTCCTTCCGCCGCTATTACGCCCTACGAGCGCTGCCGCAAGGCACACGACGAGCAGGACCAAATCGTGAGTATTCCATGCGCGCGCGCGCGCGTGACGATCTGGCGCAGTGCTAACTTATCTATCTAGGGCCTCGCCTTTCACCGCCGCGCCCTCCGGGCCGCCCTCGAGAAGGAGGAGGAGCAGGAGGAGGAGGAGGAGGAGCTCCAGGTTGTTGCGCCCCCGGAGATCGCTGTGTATAAGCCTCCCCAGTGAGGGCGCACGTCTCGGTGCGCGGCAAGCGCGAAATCTGGCTGCCACTATTGGAAGTGGTTCTGGAACCACTTGAGTTCCATCTGAATGGGGCTTTGCCAGTTGTTTGCTGTGTGTGGGCTGATGTTAAAGACGAAGACTGCTGCTCTCTGAGCCTCTGAGATGAGGTACTTTGGCAGGTGAGCAGCTGTCAGCATCGCGAGCGCTTTTGGGATAATATCTGTCTGTCAGGCTGAGTATAATATCTTAAAAGATATTTATTAGCATAGCATATATTAACTTGCCTTTGCCTGTAGCCCTGGAAAACATAAGTATAGGTACTATAAGGAGGGTTAACTGGTTTATCTCTGTATCTAGTAGACCACTCTTTAATAAGCCTTCAGAGATAGCAGTTAATAAGCCTGTTCTTTGCCCTATTAAGCTAGCTCTTAGTACTTACAAAGACTGTGCTGCCTGTTATTACTTTATATTCAGCTTCCCTTTAGGGGGCTATAGCTTATTAGAGGTGTGATTACTACTATTATTAGGATAAGCCACTCTATTTAGCTATCACTTTCCTCTTTATCTCTAGAATAACCATAACCAGCTGCTAGTTATTATTATATCACCGTTTCAGGGCGGGAGGGGTATAAATTTTAGCACCTAAGTAAGCTTCTAAGTAGGGGGTATAAACATAAGCCTGTAACGCCCCACACCCCCAGATATATATTTATATAGGAGTGGGAGTGTTTTATTTAAACTATTAATACTATATATTTATAGGATATTATATATTAACCTAATATAATACTAGTATACTATCTTTATTATATAGTAAGTTAAATACTAAGTAATATATTTAGACTTTTATTAAAATTATTTATATTATTAATATTATTCTATATATATATACCACTATTAGTAATATTACTCTATTAAATATATTTAGAATCACTTTAGAATAAATATAGCAATATTTAATTATTATTAATTAAATATTATTATAGTTATAACCAGTTCAAGCTTAAAAAGTCTAATAGTATACTTTCTTAATAAGTATATTTATCTATTTATATAACGTCTTAATTCTGCTAATATTATAAAGTAAACACCCCCCCTCCCATATAGATAGGATTTTTAACTATATTCCCAGAGTTAGCGCAGTTTTTTTTTTTTTTTTTTACGCCTAGCTATAAATATACTATTATCTTTTAAGTAAATATAATAACATACCAGACTAATAACTACTATAGAGTATACTTATCTATAGGTTAGTTAAGTAAGCTTAGAAATAACCTAACTAATTATCTATAGAGTGATATACTTATAATACCTTACTTATCTATTCTTAATAAGCCTTAGTGTGAGAAAATATAGATTTATAAGAGGTATTAGCTACTAGAAATCGTCTATTTTTAATATATACTAATTTTTCTGCCAGATTTGCTACCTTTTACTATTATTACAGCCTAAATATCCCTACTATAGTAACTTCACACCAGCTTAGATAATATTATAATAGAGTATACAGGTTATAGTAACTTTAGAATCTCTTATAGTCTATATAAGACCCTATCTACACCTCCTCCAGGGTTTTAAATATTAGCGCAGTGAAATACCCTACTAGTCCCCACCCTAATAACTAGATTTTTTTCCTAAGTTATAACTCTATTATTTTCACCTAATTTCTAAGAGATTCTAAGAAAAGTAACTTCTAAAATAAAAGCTAAAGCCTAACTACTAACCCTAAAAAATAAGAGTGGTTTTCTTTCACCCACTACCACTACTAATATACCTAGCAACCTTGCTACTATAATTATATAAGGTTAGCCTTAATATAGCTCTCTATCTAAGTATACTATATAAATTACGCTAATTTAAAAGTACTACGCTGTTTAGATATAGTATCATAGAGCAATTCACACACTAACATTTAAAACCCCAGAGGAGGTATATCCGCTTGCCCACTTTATAAGCTGCAACTGTTTCCACATATATATGCGTGCACTATATACTAGAGCATGTCACGTATTAGAGTGTATAGAGTGCTTCTGTGATACTTGCAACGTAGACTAACAGACAGCCACAATTAAGATCAGGGCAAACCAAGCATAGTGGTGGAACCCTCACCAGCTGCAGCCTTGCAGCAGGCAAGTAACAGAAACTCCAAGAGAGTAGTATATGCATCAAGCTCAAATAGCTGGTTTGCTAAGTGAGGTCTGCAGTGACTTTAACAAGATCCACATCAAAGATATACTGGACGAAGTAGGCCACATACTTGTCCACTACCTTTATACGGAGACTTAGCAAACACTACACAAGAGACATTCACTACATAACTCCAAAATGTTAACCCAGTTCAAAATCAGTATATATATCTATGCTGCCGCCCAAGCCTATAGCCTCTCAGGTTTAGTCAAGCTTGCTAAGAGAAACATCTCTTATCTTACAAGAATATTACCTACACTAGATATCATTGTCTTAGCTGCCCGTGGATATAAACTCCTACTAGACAATAACTTATAGTTCTTAGGCTTTATCAAGATACATATTGAGAACCTATTTAAAGACCCAGCTTCCCTCAATCAGTCAGTCTTTCTAGGGTGCTGCTATAGCGCTTCAACGTACTCCAAGATATTAGCCAAAAGCATAGTTCAGATATACTGCAACAACTCAGTTTCTCTCAAGTCAGCCAAGTCTAGGGTTCTATCTCTGCCTAAACTGCCCACTCTTTTAGAGACCAATACCATATTATTATAAGCGGGATAGTGCAGAGTGAGGAAGTCAGCATACCTTAGTTAGATATAACCAAGGTTAAACATTCTTCTCTAGCCCCCCTAGAACCTAAGGAGGGGGCTAGAGCTTATTTAGAGAGCACCCAGAGAGCACCCAGAGAGCACCCAGTGCCTCTCCGTTATCAAAGTCATCTTTCAGACTACCCCAACTAGCCCGCTAAGCCTCCTTACAGGGGCTTAATCCTCGTTCTCAGCCTCAACCTCATCCTAGCTCGTGACACATATACTCGACTGAGTCGTCACAAACAACACCGGACTTAGCCCCAGAGCCAAAGCCTGAGGTTGCCCCGGAGGCTAAAGCAGAACCAACAGCAGAGGCGGCGCTTAAGTCCAAAGTCGTCCTACTAGAGAACGAGGCAGAGGCAGTCATATCAGAGCCCGAACCCATACCGGAGCCCATGCCGGAGCCCGAGCGCAAGCCTGAACCAACAGCGGAGGCTGTAGAAGATCTTAAATTCTCAATACCATCTAAGCCCAAGAAGAAGGGCAAGAAATCAAAGAAGGGGAGAAGCCTGGAGGTGGCTTGTGCTTCTAGAGCAGCGCACGTTCTTAATAGCGGATAGGAAGATTATTCCAGCTATTAGGAATACGTGGGCACCTTATCATTATCTTAATTACTAGCATTAATGCTCACTATTAGTTAGAGAGACCAGCAAACTTACTATTCCGCCTACCTTATATTCTTATGCAACCCGTTCTAATCTTTGTTTTCTCTTTCTCCAGAAAACACTTTGCAAAACTCCGTTTTCTATCTGGTTTAGTTATGCTTTGCTAACAGCAACGTTCTTAGTGCCTGCTATATTATTCTGCCTAAAAGGAATAAATATAGAAAGAATTTCCCTACTAAAAGTAAAGGAAGGGTGGGGCGGGGCAGCAGCTACTTAAGCAGGTGTCTCAGGCTTAATTTTATATAGACTCCTTAAAACACTTATAAATACAAGCAGCTAGACTTTTAGTTTCCATCTACTAGCATAGAAAAGGCTAGGCACTCTATAACTAAAGAGAAATTTAGTAATTAAAACTATTTAAAAGTTATTAAAACTCTATCCTCTTATAACCCTACTAATCTATACTATTAATTATCTTTTTCTAATTAACTATATAGAAGTTATATTATTTATTACTGCTTTACCCTTAATTCTCTTTTCTCTAATATATTTATCTCTTAAAATTAATATAGTATCTAGAACTAGCTTACTCTTAATCTAATCTTAAGTTTATTCTAGATAATAATACTATAACTTATAAATATCTATTTTTAGAGTAGTAGTCTCTTTTACTAATCCTTACTAATACTTATTTTTATATAGATCTACTAACTCTATAAAGCCTAAAGCTTAATTTATTAGATATTATATATAGATATATTAATAGTAATGCTTTATTACTTATTAATAGTTTATAAATTATTTTTATATTATAGTATATTATAGTATATAATAAATATATAATATAGAATATAGTAAGAGAACTACTTATTATAGGTTTATTTAAAGATTAATAATATAACTAAGTAATATAAGCTATATCTACTTTACACTTTATAATTTATTACTTAAATAATTTAAAACTCTAACCTTAGATATATAAGATAATTAGTAAGATTTACTACCTTTCTATTTAATTAACTTTATATTAATATAGTAGTGGGAGCTCTAAAGATATCTAACTTTTATACTAACTATTTTAAGTTTCTTATTTCTATATATTATTAAACTATATATTAAAGGTATTTAGAAAACTTTAAAGAATACTTTATAGAATTAGAAAATACCTAGTATTTAGAAAATACCTAGTATTTAGAAAATACCTAATTAATAGCTATACTATCATAACTATTACTATATCTAGGCTATAGCCTTTTAATACTACTATAATTATAACTATAGAAGCCTAAAACTTAAAAAGGGGAAGTATATAATATATAATATAATCTAAAATGCTTAATAGTATAATAAAGAATAAGATAATAAGTAGAGAATATGCTGCTATTTTACTAAATAGAGATATTTAAATTCTATGCTTTTAGGTATATATCTATAACTTTAGCTTTATAAGATAAAGCACCTATAGCCTTAATTAAGCTAAAATAAGATATATAAACTAGTTAATAAAGAGTTATATATTATTTAGTTAGCAGTACTATAATATAATTAGTAATAGACTATATTAATATAGTATAAATAATAAATAAACTAAGTAATACCTATAGTTAAGTAATGTAACTATAGAGTATCTCTAAAGCTTTTATATTTTATTATAGACTTATATATTTATAAGTATATAAGTACCTATTAATATAAAAAGCATTATAGATATTAGTAATATTAATAAAGGATTCTATTTAGTAATAAGGAATAGTATAAACTTAGTAGTACTAAAACTTAATAAGTAGGAAAGTAGAAGGCTTTATTTTTAAATTATATTACTATTTAAAAACTATTAAAATTAGATAAGCTAGTTCTTACTATTATTATTATTATATAAAAGGATATCTTTAATTAATATTAAGATTACTAGGTTAATTATATTGCTTAATAAAGACTTAAAAGCTAGAGTTTCTAGCCTTTATAATTTCTTATAAAGGTTAAAAGATATCCTATTATATTATATAGGCTTTAATATAAAACCAGAACTTACCTATATTACTCTAATAAAAGTATAGGCTTTATTTTACTAAGTAGATAATATTAAAGCTTTATAGCTATTTTCTTTAATTACTAAAGGTCTCTATACTATATTATAGATATATACTAATCACTAAGATAAGCTTCTATAGATATAGAGTATTAAACTTTATAAAAATGCTATAGAAGTTACTATAATTTTAGATATCCCTATATAAAATAATAAGTAGCAGATAGTATCTTAGTAACCTTATATAGTATTAGCTTATAAATAGGATAGAAACTCTAAAGTAAGTATTATAGATATTCTTAGAACTAAGATTAAGAGTAAATATATTAAACTTAGAGATTATAATAAAAGTCTAAGTTAATTTAAGTCTCTATGTATTTAGTAGTACTATTAATAGAATAGTAATAACTAATTATTATTAAATATAGTAAAAAGATAAATAAGTCTATATTAATTAATATCTAGACTACTTATATAAAAGTTAAATATATAAAATAGTAATATATAGTGTTTTCTAGAGAGAATTATTTTATTCTATATTTTAAATATGCTAGATCCTTAATTACAAAATAGAGCATATAGTCTTATACTATAGCAATATAAAAGAGATTCTAAGTTATTATATTAATATACTGCTTATAGTTAACTTAAGTTAGATATACTAATAGCAGCCTTTACTAGGCTTCTTAGAGCTAAAGTAGTTAGGTTAGTAGCTATTAGATTTATAATAGAGAAATATAGTATAATCTCCTCTACTATCTACTAAGGGAATAGAATATCCTCTTTTAAACTTTATATATTTAACTATTACCTACTAAACGCTCTTATATTATTATACCTACTATATGCTTTATAAAAATAGAGGGTTATATTAGGTGTGGTAATAGTTAAGTTAGCACCCTCTATAACTGCACACCCCCCTATAACCGTATACTAATCCTATATAAAACTAGCATTTTTAGGAAATTATATAAAGATAATTATAAGAGTAAATTTAGTAAAAAAAAGTAGATAAGTAGCTTAGTAGATATTATTTCTAAAAAAAAAGTTTTAAGCTTTTTTAATAGCTATATCTTAAGTAAAAAAATATTAAAGTATTTTATATAGTAATTATTAGTATTTTAAATTTAAATCTAATAAATTAAATATAGAAGCTATAAAGTTACTTTTTCCTCTATAAATATAATAAAAGTATATATAATAGTATTAAATTAACTCTTTAGTAGTATACTTAATATATATCTTAAAAATAGTAAAGTCTTAAAAGTTAAATCTTTTAAAAATAATTTTACTTAAGAGATCTAAGGTTTTAACTATAATGAATTTAGGAAAAATATATATCTTAGGAGCTAAGTCTATAAAATTAAACTAAAATATTTTAAAAATATATATAAATAGCCTAGCTTAATATCTATTTTAATTAACTTAATATATAATAATACTTAAAAAACTTAAAACCTAAATAATATAGTATATATTATAGACATTAAAAAAGACTAAAAAGATTTAAGATCTTTATATTTTTTAGTACTTATATTATCTTTTCTATAATTTTTAAGATTTTTGCTAAATTAATAAGTAGGTATGTAGTTATAGGGGGTGCTGACTTACTGCTAAGCAGCAGCACACTTTATATAATAGAGAAATTAGTTAATATATTTAAAACTTAAAGCTGCCTTTTATATTAAGACACTCTTTATTTACCTATAACTATATCTTATTTATATTAATGCTTGCACACTATATAGGAATATCTATATTCTATTAAATATATCGCTTTTCTAGACTTAACTTATATATAAAGCTAATTAATATAGACTTTTTTATACCTAATATCTATCTATTACGATACTTACTCTTCTTATCTAGGTTATAATCTAGGTCTTAGTAAGCAAAATATAAGAGCCTTTATATAAAAACAGAAATATTACCTATTAGGAACTATAAGACCTATATAATTAAGTTGCCTCTACTAGCTCTGCTATATATTTTAGAGAAGGATAATATTATCTCCTTTATTAAGAAATAGTAATAGTATATAATAGCCTCCTAAAAGTATCTAATATATATAGCTAGAAGAAATAAGCTAGGCTGCCTTATAATAAGCTAGCTATAATAGATATATAAGGAGGTTATATAGTAATAGGAAAGATATTTTTAGTATATATTTCTAGGTCTGAGAAACTCTATAGAAATAAGTATAACTATTCTAAACCTTAGATTGCTAATATAAAAGATAATAGGATATATTTCTTAATAAGGGCACCTCTATGCTAATTGTTAGTAATATAGATTAATTAGTTTCTTATAGTTTAATAATAGATATCTATGCTTTCTTGCTTATTTCCTCTATATACTAGATAGCTGCTCCTAATATATTCTACTATATATCCTTATAACTAAATTATAAAGTAATAGATTATCTTATATCTAATTAAGTATAGCAGCCTCCTTTATATTTAGTATTTATAGCACTAAAGCTAGCAGGCTACTAGGCCTGTTAGATCTTTTTAAAAACTAATACTAATAGCTCTATTAGTAGAAATTAAAGTTATAGTTAGTTAATAAAGTATACCTATCTGTTAGGTGGTATCTATTTATAGTGTTTTAATAAAAACTCTTATATAATAAAACTTAGAAGTAGCTGCTATAGCTATAGCTAGATCTAAAGAATTATATTATTATATATTCTAGACTAATATTACTTAGTGTTAGCTATAATATTAATAGCTAGTTAGAAATAAATATTTACTGAGATTATTAGAAGATACTATATATTGCAGCAATATTCTAATAAGTAATATACTTAATCCTATTAAGGCTCTAGAGCTATATTAATTAGCAAATAGCAAGTTCTTTACTATAATAGTATTAAACCAGGCAGGGCTTATTATTAATAGAGAGCTCTGTTAATTTCTCATACTTATTTTTAACGCAGCGTTCTATATAAGCTAATATAAGGCGCTTTAACAGAGCTAAAGACGCTTAAGTTATTACCTTTATTTAGATATAAGGTATACTAAACTGTGGGCAGATATATATACTGCTTACTAATAAGAGCTATTTAAAGAACACTATATAATATATTATAGAACCTAAAGGTAGGTTTTATAGTTCTATTAAGGGAATCTGATTTAAGGAATAGCTTCTTTTAATATTATACTGCTGCATTTTATTACCCAGTTTGCGTAACTATAGCACTGCCCTTTTATTATATTTAGAGCTTATTAAAGAAGAGGATATAGACTAATAGTAAGAGTTAGTATTAAGTTAATAGGATTAACTAAAAAGACAAATATAGTTATGAAAAATATCAATATAACCTATTTAAGTTTAACAGCAAAAGCGAGGCGTAGTCTATTTCTATATACTTATAAAACAGATAATATAGCTGGAAAATCGCGATAATAGGAGAAATATTAAGTCACCTAAGGCTCCTGTTATATTATAAGTGTAATAAGAGGCTAACAGTTACTACCTTAAGCCTTAACTCTTAATTATAGAAACTAACAGACCTAGTCACCTATACTATTACCTTATAAGCAAATAGATTCTAATAATATTCTTAATATTTACCTCTTACTCTTATTAGGATATATTATTACTATAGATATATTAAGCCTAGTTCTAATCCCAGTTAATCTATGCTACTTACTATACTCCTAACACACTATATTTACCCTAACACTATCTTATTATTAGAGCCTTATCTATAGATACTATAAGTTAGATAATAACCTTTAAACTAAGCTAAACTATCTCATAAAGTCTATATAGATATATATAATTAATATATAAAATACCTAGTATATAAGCAGATAACCGCAAATAAGCCAGCGCCTAATATAGTTACCTATAGGAAAATCTTAAGGTTCTTAAGAGAGCGTCTTAGTGCACTTAAGCAGTAGCCTATATTATATATATATCTTAATAGCTAAGCGCATAGTATAATATAAAGAAAACCCAGATACCTAATATATTTAGCTATATATAGTTAAATAAGTCACATATATACAGATAACTTTCTCCTAAAATATATAAGTATCTTAAAGCATAAAAATTAAGCATAGAGATTATAAATATATACTAGCTAAATAGCTTAAATATCACTATATAGATATGTTTCCTACTTCTATTCCTCTTCTATATTATACCTAACTAGAATACTGCCTAGTATTACTCCTTATTAAATATAAGAACTCTTATAAACTAATACTCTTAGATACTATCTCAGCCTATCTAATATATTAATAGGTAATAATAGTAAACCTAGTAAAGAATATTAATAATATATTAGATATCTTTAATAGAGAGCAAAGCTAGTAATAGCTAACTATTTTTAATAAGATTTCTAATCCCCTAAAATCTATTACTACTAAAGCTAGAGTATATATAGCTATAGTAGTTATATTAGGGGATAAGGCTATTAGCATAGACGCTATAGGGCTTATAGATAGCCTAAACAGGTAGTATAATACTGTTTCTATCTATATCTATTTACAAACCTAGAGTATCTAGTAGCTAGGATACTCTAATAATATAACTAAGTTTATACTATACAGAGAGCTAAACATATTACAAACACTCTAGGTCACAGTGCTAGAGGATCTGTAGCAGGCAGCCCGGCTATTTATATCTAGTCTATTAGAGGTTATATTATTTAAAATAGATAGCATAGATCTAAACACACTTAGCAGGGTAGGTATTGCTCTATACTAGCTCTTATTATTTATCCTAGTTAGCATATATATAGCTATCTTATTATTAATTATTCTCCTATGGGGTCTGATCCTGCTATATATTTCCTATATCTTAATAGTTACTCTTCTCTATATTATATTATATATTACCTTAGCTTATATAGCTCTCTGCCTTTCTCTTCCTCTACTAACTAGTAAGGTGTTATTAGTCTTTAGCATAAATATAATAGTACAGCTAGGTATAGCTTAATAGCTTTTAGTGGGAGCAGTTATTTAGATATATATATAGGCTCTTCTCTAGTATATTTATTTATAAGTGTTAGGCCTGCTAGTAATAGGATTAGTCTGTTAGTAGTTATAAAAATACATATTAGAGATCCTCTCTATAGTCTTATATAGAAAGTTTTCCTATTATCTAGCAACTAATAAATTTATATATATAATAAAATAATAAACAGGTTTCTAGTATTAAAGAGCAATAAACCGCAGTGGGGCTATATATAAAGGTGGGTATTAGTAATAAAGGAGGCCTAACCTACCTATAGCTAACTAACTAGTGCTAGTCTTTCTATACTAGCTTATAGAGCTAGTATTTATTAATTAAGAAGGAAAAACAGAGTTAGTAATATTAATAAGAGTTAGCAAAGAGTAGTATCTATCTATATATTATATTATAGTCCCACTCTATAAGGTAACCTACTTTTCTCTTACTAAATATAGTAGGTAAGACCTTTATCTTATTTTATTACCTTTACTATATTACTAATTATAGATTATAAAGCTTACCTAGAATATCTAGCAGTCCCTTTTACTTAAAAGGCTAGTTCTTAAGACTACTATAAAACTCTTAATAGTACTAGCTAAGTAATAGAATCTATAGGTAATTATATCTAGCTAGAAACATTACCTACTTACTATATATACTTCTATATATATTTAAGATATAATATACCTCCTACCTCTATCCTATTACTATAGCTTATCCCCTTTAAAAGAGACTAACAATAATATACTAATAGTAAGTATAGAGTATTACTTCTAACTTTATATAAATTAGGACTTAACTAGTTTCTTACTAAGCTGCTTAAAGTGAGCGCTTTATAGTAAGAATAGAATAAGATTCTAGATATAGCTCTTTAGAACCTACAGCTTTAACCTAAGCTAGGTTAAAAATACTGCTTATATCTATATGTAAAGTATATAGTAATATAGAAAGCATATATTAATAACCTACTTAGCAGTCTTAGTAGTAGTAAATTAAGCAGCTTAATAAAAAGAAAATCTATATAGAGATATTCTCAGCCCTACTATATATAATATAGTCTTTAAATTATATACTATAGGCATAGCAGGGGAGGGTGGGATTATACATCTTACTGCTAAAGATTATTAAGCTCCCTTCTTATTAAGGATATATAATTCCTACTAAAATAGTATACTTTAAGTAGTTTATAAGCTAGTTACTATAGATATAGTTATAAGGTAAGAGAGGCTAGTAGCAGGGTAGCAGGGGAAATAAGCAGAGAATATTATTTAGTTTAGCAAATATAGAATATAATAAGTGGGAATCTTACCCTTTTTATATTCTTGCTTATTTAATTATATTTAATATAACTGCTATTATATAGCCTAAACCTCTTCTAGAGCTCTTAGCGCTACTAGTACTGCCCTCTAAGTGCTGCACCCACTATATAAGGCTCTATATATAGACCCTTACTTATAGCTACTCCCTTTTTACTATAATAGATAACTTCCTCTCTCTTACCCTACATCTATATATATAATAACTATATATAAGAGATATCCTATTAGAACTATAGTGCTTTTAGTATAGAGAAATAGCTAATTAATATAAGCCTAGCTGCTTTTTGAGCTAGTAGTAACTTTTAAGGTAAAGATCTATTAAAGAAAAGGCAGAGATAATAGAGCTAACTTATACTAAGTTTACCTATACTTAATAGGTTAGATTAGATAATAATCAGGTTAACACCTTATAATAATAGCTAAATAAGGTATTAAGCAGTATTTAGATAGATAGAGATTATTATATATATATTAATAAGAATAATAAATAAATAGTTATAGGAAGAACCCTATATCTATAATAAGTGTTTAATTAATTTTCTGGATAAGGATATCCTTACTAACCTTAATTATACCTCTAGTTAAGTATAAGTTAAGTTATTTAAGGTAAATATATAGAGATAGCTTAGTATAAGGAAGACTAGAAATAGTAATATACTTAGTCTTAATTTCTATATATATGCTGCTACCTATTTTATAAACAGATAGGAGCTATATAGGAGTATAATAATAATAATTTAAAAAGAATCCTATCTAAGCTTATAATAATATATAGTATTATCTCTTATAAAAATAATTAAGCTAGATATATATAGCAGAGTGTATTACTTATCCTGGAAGTAGTAGATATAATAAGTATTATTATACTAGTTAGAATCTATATACTATCTAATAGCCCTAGTAATAAAGCACTAGATATAGTGCCCGTTCTATTTATAGCTCCTATAGAAAGGCTAGATACTATGCTTATAGAGTTATTAATAGGCACTCTAGATAAACCTCTAGATAGACTCTTAAATAGTAGCAGAGATAAAACTATAAAAGACTGCTCTATAGTGGTGCTATTTAGAGTAGTAATAAAGATACCTAATATAGATAGAAAACTATTTTTATTTATAGTAGCAGCTATAGTAAAAGGGTTACCTAGAACTATTTAAAGCTATAAGTCTATAGTGGTTTCTAATAAGTACTAATTAGTGCTTATTAGTATACTGCTAAGCAGGTAGCTAGAGGTTAGTATACCTACTACTCCACTTACTAAACTAGCTAGTAATAATAGAAATATAGAAGAAGCTATATTAGTTACCAGGGTTTCCAGGTGGGTTATAGAATCTATTACTAAGCTTATTGCTAAACTAACTATATTTATATATATTTAGGATATTACTAGGAAAGAGAGGCTATTTAAGTTTATTACTATTATTAGTAATAGTCTAATTATCTAGCACTAAGGCTTATTATTACTACTATATAAGAATATCACTTTTATATAGGCTAAGGTAAGGCTAGCTAGTAGGGAGATTATCTATAATAGGTTAGTATTATATATAGTAACTAAGTTAGTAATATTAATATGCTGGAAGCTAATAACCTTATTTTAGGCGTCTAAGAAGTATATATATATCTTAGAATAGGCTTCTATAAGTTTAGAGGTTTTGAAATATATAATATTACCTAGGAAAAACTCTGAGCACAACAGACTTAGAACGTTAAGCAATAGTCTAATACAGTAACGGACACCTACGTTCAGCATTCTAGCCCTTCCTGGTCAAGGCCTATAGCCATACTCTTACACTAGGCCTCTCTAGTATTCTTTCTTATTACTATTATAAGATATTATTTAAATATCTTAAAAACCCTTTATAAATAAGACCTATAAAATATATAATAAATAATAATACTTAATAATATACTATATAATATAACACAGTATATTATAGTATTAATAATACTGTCTATACTGTGGATAGAAAGGTCT
>JAVHLV010000387.1:0-56291 GCA_036785495.1 Colletotrichum neosansevieriae
ATAAGCTATATATAATATATATACCTTAAGGGGGGATATAAGAGATATACTATAAAACCCTATACTAAAAATATATAATAATATAGAGGCTATATAATAGAGGTTGATTACGTAATACAGTGTATTAGAGTACTATTAGTACTGTGTATACTGTTAGAAGAAGCCTCTAGAAAGCTATAGAAACTGCTAGCTTTTACTATCTAAGTTAAGGTTAAACCTAAAAGGGTTTTAGGTTACTGAATTACTTAATAAATAACCTAAATAAGGAAAACAGTGGGGCAGCTTAGCAAGCAGCTTATGCAGCTATAGAAGGCTCTAGAAACTAAGCCTTAAGTATAAATAACTCGCCTCTCCCTCTCTAGAATACTCCCTTTTACTTAGAAGATAGACACTTTAATATTAACTTATTTATACTTATTATTTCCCTTTTAAGCTATCGATTACGTTATCAACGATTACGTAACCTAAGAATTATTATAGAAATAGTAAATAGTAAAGTTTATAGAGAGCTTTAAGTAACTTTAAAATATATCTACTTTTTTAATACTCTAAAGCTATCTCTATATAGACTTCTTTATTAAGATTAGTATAAATAAAAGCATTAACTATATTATACTATAAAAGGTTTATATTAAACTAGTTTATAACTATAATAAGAGTTCTAAAAAATATACTAACTAAAGTAGTAATATAGAGATTATTTAGTAATACTATATCTCTCTAATATTATTTACTATAATACTATAGTAAGTAATTTTATATTCTATAAATACTTAAAGAAGAAGAGTATCTATTAAGATAATAAACTAGATAATTACTATCTTTAATAATAAGATAGTATATTTATTACTAAAGTATATAATATCTATAATTAATATATTCTTAAGTATATACTAAAGAAACCTTAAGTAGTATTTTGTAATAATACTATACTAATTTCTCTATAGTATAATATCTATATTACCTTAATAAAAAAAAAGCTAAAAAAGAGTATTTATAGTAATTAGTATTCTTAACTTAGCTATATAGGAGAGGCTATAATATACTATCTAGAGATAGTAATATATAGTATAAGAGTAAAAGGTGGAATATCTTTAATAATAGTAAACTATAATATATATAGCTTAGGGAAGATAATTTGATAAGTATAATAAATATCTAGAGAGTCTATTATAACCTTAATACTAAAAAGATAAATAGCTTTAGACTTTTACTTATTTAAATAAGAATATAGAGGCTTTATAACCCTCCTGCTCTTTATAGACTAATTATTAGGTTATACTTAAGACTACTATCTTAAAGACTGCTTAACTAAAACCTTAGTAAAAATATTTACTTAATTTATTAACTTAGTTAAAAGGAAGCTAAAGATTATAATTAAGGTATTTAAATATAATAATAAAGTTCTAAAGTATCTAGAAGTAGAGAGCTTTATCTAGATAATAGATATTTAAATTAAACTATTAATACTAAATATATAAGCTTAAAATATAGAAGGAGAGAGAATTATAGTAGTTATAAAGATAAAGGCTAGATATCTTTATTTATTATTAAGACTTCTATCTTATTTATAGCTAGAGATCTATATAGTAGTAATCTATATATATAACTATACTTTATTATAGTTAAGAGGTTAGAAAACTCTATATAAACTCTTATACTAATCTATAAAGAATAATATTACTATATTAGATATCTCCTATCTATAATAATATAGTTATAAAGTATTTACCTTAATTATATAAGCTTAACTTTATAAAAACTATTTTTAGTACTTTAACTCTAGAGCTTAGATTAGATATCTTATTAGTTATACTTTATTAAACTCCTACTAAGTATAGTACTTAGTAAAGTAAGAAGTTATTACTATAAAAAATATTAAGTTTAATAAAGGTATATAATTTAGTAATAATATTAATAAGTAGAAGAATAATCTTTAGGAGATGTCACATAGCCCAGACCTCCTCTAGAGCTCTTAGCGCTACTAATACTGTCCTCTAAGCGCTACACCTACTATATAAGGCTCTATATATAGACTCTCACCTATAGCCACTCTCTTTCTGCTATAATAAATAACTTCTTCCTACTTACCCTATACCTATATATATAATAGTTATAAGCCTAGCTCTATATTACTCTAACTATTACCTACTATAAGCATAGAAGAGTTAATCTTATATATACTTATTACCTCTACTCTTCTTGCACACCCACTATATTATACTGATTTATATACTATATTATACTAACTTATATACTATATTATACTACCTTATATACTATAATATATCTATATATACCTAGCTAAGGGTCTAAACCCTATTACTAGGGGTCCTCTATATGCCTGCTTTACTTTGCTATACTACACTATGCCTGCTATACTATGCTATACTCACTTTGCTATACTATACTATACCTGCTATACTCACTTTGCTATACTAAGCTGCACCTGCTTTACTACACTACACCCGCTTTGCTGTGCTACACTATGCATACTATAACCCACTCTTATTTTTCCTTATAATACTTCTAGCATAATACTATAAACTACTAAGTGGTAGCTTCTAGTACTTATACTATAAACTATATCTAAGAGCTAGTATCTAATACTTCTAGTATAATACTATAAACTGCTAAGCAGTAGCTTTCAGTACTATAGCACTATAAACTATACCTATAGGATAGTATATTGCTTCTAGTATCTATACAGTGCTATAAACTATATCTATAGGCTAGTATAATATATATTTACTAAGCTTATATACTTAATAAACCCCTTTAGTAATAACTAGAGGCAGCCCCTTTATATTACTAATATCTCACTATATATTATAAGCATTATATATACCCTATTATAGATAGCTTCCTTTCTTTTTAGTTTAGAACTGCCTTTATAGAGACTGCTCTACTAGCCTGCTCTGCTATTTCTAGGGGAGTGTGTTATATAGCCCAGACCTCCTCTAAAGCTCTTAGTGCTACTAGCACTATCCTCTAAGCACTGCACCCACTATATAAGGCTCTATATATAGACCCTCACCTATAGCCACTCTCTTTCTGCTATAATAGATAACTTCTTTCTACTTGCCCTGCGCCTATATATATAATAGGAGATAAACTAAAAGGAGATATATAACTACTATAATAATATTATTAAGTTAATAAAACTATAATAGATACTAAACCTAGATATTACTAAAGATAATAAAGAAGCTAAATAGTTATTACTAAACAATTTAATAGAGATTAATAAGGTTAATATATTAATTAAGTCTTAGTTATAAAATAAGTTTAAATACTTCTAAGCTTAGCTTTAACTTATTACTCTATCTTAATCTTTATCTTTATTATTTTTCTAAGTAATAGAGACCCTTAAGGTAAAGAGGAAAGGGGTTATTACTATTAAATCTAAGGAATTTAGGATTAATTTAAGAATCTTCTATAAAGCAGTATCTCTAGTTAGTATAAAGCTAAGTAAATTAATTAAGTAATAAGATAATCTCTATACCTATCTATAGTTTAGTGAGACAGGGCAGTACAGACAGCCCAGTTTAGAGGGTGCCCAGACAGGTATATTAGTTAGTATAGTATAGCAGGACTTTTACCTTATTAAGAGCAGAGAGGAGGATAGAGGAGTATTATCAGTTAGTATTATTATAGTTTATCTTATTATTAAGAAGCTTTTATTACTTTTACTTAATAGTTTGCATTTATAATAAGATTATTATACTTAGAGAGATCCTTTCCTTTATTCTAGAGCCTCTAGATATAAAGCTATAATATTATAATATTCCTATATAAGTATATAGAAGTATATAGTTTTATTGTTTTTATTTTAAGGTTTTCAGCTAGATTTAATAGTACCTAGAGGCAGATCTTCTCTCTTAAGACTTTCTCTATAGTGCTTAAAAGGGGTATACTTCTATGCTATATAAACAGGCTTATATTTAATATAGAACTATAATATATTATCCTAACTACTTAATAGAATATTAACTTTGCAAACTTAGCAGTAATAATAATAGATTTTATAAAATAATATTTAGAAGTCTCTTTGCAGATCTAATCTAAGAAAATACTAGATATAATAGCTATATAGTTAGAGTTTTTAGATAGGAATACTTAAAACCCTGAAAATCTAGCTATAATAGTTTTAGACTTTGCTAGATTAAAAAGTTTTCTCTTTTTTCCTTAGTCTTTATAAAAGTGGAGCTAGTATCTACTTTCTATAACCTAGAACCTAATAATAAGTAATAAAGTAATAAATTAATAATACTAGTTAGGCTAATAAGCTTAACTAAGAGGATTTAGGCTCTATCTTAGTTATTATATAGTTAATATTTATAGGATTAAGGAAATTATAGTATTATATTACTTATAAGAAAGAATAAAAAAGAGTCTATAAACTTATAGATAGAATAGAGGCTATAACTACTTTTAGCTATATTAAGAAGGAGAGCCTATATACTTATAGGAGAGATAGAAGCTATAACTACTCCTAGCCTATAATTTATAACTACTATCTAGAAAGAGAAGGAGTTAAAGCTCTCTTTTTCTCTATCTACTTAATTATTATAGATTAAATTGCTATATAACTCTTCTCTTTTATTATTAGATAATTTAAATACTAATAAACTTTAATATTAATACTAATATTAAATTATAATATATTATATTAACTACTTTCTATACTATATCTAAGTAATACTCTAAGGAATCTAGGAGAGCTCTTAAAGTTAGTATATCTGCTTTAAACCTTTCTAGCTTTAAAGACTATATCCTAGATATAAAACCCTTTAAAGGAGCTATATTTAAAAGTATTTAGAAATAAGCTCTTTGCTCTACTACTATAGATAATAATAGATCTAAAAAGTCTTTACCTTTATAGTTCTAAAATACTAAGATTAGTTACTAGATTTATACTAGTAAGGATATCTATAATAAGTATAAGAACTATAGAAGTATAGCTCCCCTTAAACTATAAAGAGTAGATCTAAACTAGTAGCTAGATAAGGTTATATTTATAAAGGCTATAGCTATACCTTTTATAAGAAACTTAGCCTCTCTACTTACTATTAGTATTATAGAAGTAATTAAGAAATTAGCTAAAGCTATCTAAAAGTAATATACTACTACTCTAATTATTTCTTATAGTTTAGAGGCTTCTAAGTTTACTAGTAATAATATTTCTAACTTCTTTAAGAATTATCTATTTTATACTAAGCTTTATAGCTAGAATAAGAAAAAGATAATTATTCTAGTTAGCTAGTACTATATTAAGGCCTATTAGTAAACCTTTAAGAGTATTTCTACTTAATATAATAATTAGCTCTCTTTTAAAGATAACCTCTATAAGATATATAGTATTATAAACCTAAATACTTATCTAGACTCTAATAAGGAGCTTTAAAGCCTTATTTCTAGTCTAGAGATTAGTAATTCTAGCTATATTTCTAAATTTCTTACTAAGATTAGTAACTTTTAGAATAGAGTAGCTAAAAGGAGACTTTCTATACTATCTAATATAGAGATTAACTATATTATCTTCTACTACTTTTCTAAGTAAACTATAAGATATATTTTAAAGATTTTCTATAAGAACTACTAGAGTCTTTTTTTAGTTTCTTAGATCTAGATAGAGGTTATAATTACTAAATAGGTTTAGTCTTAATAGGTATATATATAACTATAAGATATTAGAGAGGATATTCTAGCTAGTATATTAGTTACTATGCTTAAGTATAAGCAATTAAGAGTATTATCTATAAAGGCTAAGCTAAAAAATAAGATAACTAGTATCTCTAACTAGAAGGTCTAAGTGGATAACCTTACTACCTGCCTTAAAGATATAGAGATTAAATAGATTAGAACTAGATACTATACTAATACTCCTTACTATAACTATACTATTAATAAAGTTAGTATATATACTACTAATATAACTAATATCTAGTCTATATAGAAGCCCTTATAGTATAACTATTATAGTAGTAACTTTTATAACTATAGTTCTATATATAGAAGATATAGCTATATACTCTTTAATCTAAGAAGAGGTAGTTACTTAGACTTTATAGGCTTTAAATCTTACTACTAGCTAAGACCTTTAAGATTTATAGAAACTATTAATTCTAATACTTACTATACCTATAGTAAGGAAGAATATCTTATTAGAAATTATAAAGCTGCTAAAGCCTTTTCTAATATAAAGTTATACTTATTTTATAGAGGCTGCTAGTAGATTAGTACTTTATAGGGTTCCCTCTATATCTAGGTTTCTAATAAAGAGATTAATAAAGGCTACTAATAAGGCTAATATAACCTGATAATTATTTCTTTTCTAATCCTTATAGCTAGTATAGATAAGACTAAGTAGCTAGAAGCTAGTATTCTTACTCTTTATAGATACTTTCTAAGCTTTTAGGGAGTTAAGTTCTAGCTTAAGAGCTATAAGCAGTCTAATAAGTATACCTAGTATACTATATAGGGAACTCTGAGGCTTCTAATCTCTGCTTTAGCTATAAAAACCTCTTCTATTAGTATAGTAATCTTAGATACTACCTATAATATTCTTAATATCTATATACTAGCTTCTAGTATTCTAGCTATAGTTCTCTCTATAAATATAGATATTAATACTATAACTAGATTATAAACTTAGAATTACTATATAATACCTTACCCTGCTACTAGATCTAAGAAGAGAGTCTATATTATAGACCTAAATATAACTTATTTTCCCACTTTACTTCTAGAGCTTTATATTAAGGAAGTTATAGATAAGAATAAGAATATTCTAGTTAATAATAGCCTCTTAGAAGCTGCTAAGACTTCTTAATCTAAATCTTTTATTATAATATTAGAGAGCTAAATCCTCACTAAAGACCTATAAGCTAAGTAAGTAAATAGAAAGGTTACTATCTCTAAATCCTTTTTTTACTAGGTCTAATATAACTATAATAATATAGTTTATAAGTATATAAAGCTAGTTATCTAGAACTACCTCTAGTAGAATAGTAATTAATAGCTAAATATATTTATACTTATAGAGAGAGACCTACTTAGCTATATTATAAAAGCTTCTAGATTAAGCAGATAGCTTATATAAGAAATCAGGTATTAGAATAATATATAAGTAAACCTAACTCTTATATTCTAGTATAAAGCACTCTTATAGATAGAGGTTAGTACTATTAAAGCCTATATTTAAGTCTAAGTTTATAAGGAGGAGGCTATAGTGGTTTAGATACTTTATAAAGCTACTATACTAGACTAAGAACAGGGTTTAGATATAATCCTCTTTTACCTAGTATTTTACCTAACTTTCTTTCCTTTAACTAGTATCTTTTCTCTCTTTATAGATATAATTTATAGTTTCTAAGCTTTTATAAGTAGCCTAGTGCTTTCTATTTTTAGTTAACTATCTCTCTATAATATAGTAGGTGTTAATATAATAGATATTATTCTACCTAGTACTTAACTTAAAGAGAACCTTAATATACTAGTTACTTCTCTTAATAATTTAGTAGAATATTTATACTATACTATAGTTATCTACTAGTATAAAGTTCTTACTATATAAGACTTTATTATACTATACTTCTAGGTTACTATAAGAATTAGCTAGTTTATATACTTAGAGCAGTATAGGATTATTAATACTAGTACTACTATTAATATTATTTCTGAGAAGTATATTAGCTATAATAGTATATAGAAGAGTGTTATTTCTATATATCTTAGAGTTTAAGGCTTTATAGATACTTAAGCTATAGTAACTTTTAAGGGTGTTATAGTTAAGGATATCTATATTAGTAGCTATTATATATCTAATATACCCTTCTTTATTAGTCTATATAGTAAGATATTTAAGGATATAATTCTTAGAGCTCTATTTATTATATATATTAGAATAATACTAGAATATTTACTAACTTAGATAATTAGTGTTTTTTAGGCTAGTAATTAGAAGATCTATACTCTTTTAATATTTTATACTTTAAATTCTACTAGTTACTTTACTACTATTTTCTCTAACTCTATTAGCTTCTCTTATACTTAGTAAGCCTATTTAATTCTTATAGAAAAGGGAAAATAGAGGCTGCTACTACTAATTCTAATATAGTAGCTAGCTTAGTAATTATAGAAATTAATAGATAACTAAGTAAAAGTTTATAGCTATAGCTTTATAACCTAAAAGGCTAGCCTAGTCTATATATATTAGAGGAGATAATACTAATAGTAGAAGCTAATTTACTAAAAGGTTTTAACTTTCTAGTCTAAGAAGAATTAGAGGAGGATAAGGAGGTTCTAGTAATATTTAATAAAAATAGTAATATCTTCTATATAGTACTTAAAGTTTCCCTTAAGTAGGCTATTATACTAAAAATAAAAGTAATTATCTAAGCTATTTTAGAATTATAAAAGTATATTTCTAGGTACTAATTCTATAAAGATAAGTAGTATCTTAACTATTATAAATTCTTTTTAAAGAAGTTTTATAGATATTACTACTAGAGAAAGAAAAAAGAAGCTAACTATATAGATTCTAACTATATATTTAGCTATAAAGTAGAGGAGGTTCTAGTACTTCTAACTAATATTCTAAATAAGCCTCTCTTTTTCTAGGAGTAAAGCAGAGATAGAGACTAGCTAATCTATTAGTAGAAGAAAAAGCTAATTCCTACTAAGCTATATAATAGTGCTAAGCTTATATTATTTAAAATAGCTAAGCACCTCCTTATATATAGTAAGGCTACTCTTTTTAGAGACTAGAAGACTACTATTAGTATTCTTAATATAAGAGAACCTAAGTATACTAAGGCTCTTAGCTATATAGTTAAGGGATTTAATTCTATTATCTAGAAGTATTATAAGGAGTAAATAGTATATAAGACTAACCTATTAAAGTTTATAACTAATAAAAAGCTTTAGTAACTTCTTCTTTCTACTAAAATATATCTCTTACTCTTTATAAATCTATTTAACTTAGAATAGGGAATTAGATTTAATATAGCTAATATCTAGATATACTATTAGTTCTATTAGAGAGAGAATCTCCTAGAAAAGGTTCTAATAAGAATCTAGAATAAACTAAGAACTAATTATATCTATAATAATACTCTATTCTTTATATATAGAGAGGTTAATATAATATATAAAATAAAAGATAAGAAAGTCTAGCTAGTTAATAACTTACCTTTTAATAGCTTAGTATCTAAAAAAAACCTAAAATAGAAGTTAAAAGCCTAGATAAAAGTAAAAGGGAATCTCAGACTAGTATTAAAAAGCACTTTTATAGATCTTATCTAATTAAAGTTTTTAATTATTTCTAAGAGGAAGTAACTTATAGTAGAATAACTTAATAAGATTCTAGTAATAATAAACTATTTTAATCTAAAAAAGAAGAAGCTTCTCTCTAAAGTTCTAAGTAATAGAGAGAAAGCTCTTATATAGAGTTTTAAGTATTATAGATCTATTTATCTATTTATAACTTCTCTATAAATAATTAGAGTTATCTCTTATAAAGCTTAGTAAGTAAGAAGTATACTAATTTTAAAGGCTTTAGAGGGTAATATAATAATAATTCTAAAAGATAGGCTAAAAAAGAGTATCCTTAAGCAAAGCTATATAGCTTACTAGAACCTCTTCTTTCTAGTTAGAAAGAAGAATAGAAAGATATATCTTATTAACTCTATAACTAAGGTTAATACTATTACTCTATATAATATAGCTTTACCTCTATCTAGTAATAAGTTCTTAGAAGACTTTATAATATACTAGCTTCTCTTACTATTAGATTTCTTTTCTAGATATAACTAAGTTCTACTAAATCTATATAGCTATAATATTATAACCTTTATAATACTAATTAATCTCCTTTAAATATATACTCTGCTTTAAGGAGCTACTAATTCTATAGCTTAGTTTATAAGAGTTATAATATAAATCCTATATAATCTAATTCTAACCTACTATAAGGCTTTCCTTAATAATATAGCTATTAAAAGCTCTATCTTAAAGTATAATAATAAAGAAGTTTCTAGTTACCCTAGACTATATAGATATATCCTAGAGTATATCTAGAATATTAATAAGGTTCTTATTAATATTAAGTTAGCTAGCTATACTATTACTATTAAGAAATTATAGTAGGCCTAGCAATTTATTACTATTATAGAGTATATTTATAGCACTAATAGCTAAAGGCTAGAGAAATTAAAGATTATTAAGATTAAGAAATAGGGGGTTTATAATAATTTTACTAATCTCAGATCCTTTCTTAGTATTATAATATTCTATTATATTTAGGTTTAGAGATTTTTAGCTATAGCTAAGCTGCTTATAATACTCTTAAAGAAGAATACTCTATTTAAATAGAACTAGCTTTAATAGTTAGCTATAGATACTTTTAAGGACTAACTTATCTCTACTTCTATTCTTATTAGGCTTAATTATAGCACTAATATAGGTAAAATCTACCTTATAGTTAATACTAGCAGCCTTAGTTAGAGTACTATTCTTAGTTAGTATATTAATAGTAAGTATATAGTTTCTAGATATAAGAGTAGCTTATAGGCTAGTATAGAGCTAAACTATAATACTAGGAAAAAGGAGTTAAGGGATAGATTTAAGGCTCTTAAATAAGTTTACTTTTATCTCTATAGTTACTACTTTATACTAGAAACAGATACTAAGACCCTTATTACTTAGCTTAATAGCACTACCTCTAACCTATCTAGAGCTCTTATTATCTAATAGATCTTATAGATTTATATATTTAACTTTAAAGTTAAGTACCTATCTAAAAGCTAGAATATTATAGCTAATAGATTATCTTATAAACCTAGCAGACTATTAGATAAGCTTAACTAAGACACTAAAGGAGAAATTAATAACTAAATTAATAAGTAAATCTTCTTTATAAATCTAATTACTATCTCTTTTTTTAATAAAGTATAGGTAAATAGAGATAGAGTTTACTCTGCTAAGATCCTTACTACTAAAGTTAATAATATTCTATAAAAGTCTCTAAAACTTATAGATATCTCTAATACTATACTAAATAGCTCTTTATACTAGAATTGCTATTTATACTAAATTACCTACTATC
Organism: Colletotrichum neosansevieriae; assembly: GCA_036785495.1. Lineage (NCBI taxonomy): Eukaryota > Fungi > Ascomycota > Sordariomycetes > Glomerellales > Glomerellaceae > Colletotrichum > Colletotrichum neosansevieriae. Next base: position 11,111 of record JAVHLV010000387.1, read on the forward strand.
TTAGTACCTTAAAATAGCTAGATAGAATTAAGCCTAGTCTATACTATAAGTTTAAAGAGGAGGCTAGGAAATTCTTCTTAAAGGATAAGTTATTATTTATATATCCTAGTATATATAAGCCTACTCTATAATAAGTTATAGATAATTTATAGACCTAAACTAAGCTTATTATAAAAGTATACTAAGAGAGTAGATATAGGGGATATAATATAGTTATTAAATAGTTAGTAGAATAGTATTACTAGTATAGCCTCTACTAATAAGTTATCAAATAAGTCTAAACTTATAAAGATTATTAGAAGTATAGGCTTAGATATATAGATAACTCTTACTATTTCTTAGTGCTCTCAGGGCTGCTATTTACTTATATAATATTAGATATATAAAAGGTTAGCAAATAGAATATAGTTAAAGCCTAGTACCTTCTAACTAGATAGGTAGAGGCTTAGTAGATATAGCAGGCTAACTCTCACCTTATTACTAAGTTTATATAAGAGGATATTATTTATTACTATAAGCTCTATAGTATACTTATTATTAATAGAGGCTCTAAGAATAAGAGCATAGTTATTAAATTTAACTATAAGTATAAACTTAAGTAAAAAGTTATTACTATATATAACCTATATACTAATAGTACTATTAAAGTTAGCTACTAGACTATTATATATACCCTTACTACTTAGATAAAGAATATAAATAAGGACTTCTAGCTATCCTTCTAAGCTATACTATTTGCTAATAGGACTTCTATTAGAGCCTTAACTAGCTATAGCTCTTTCTATCTGCTCTATAAGTATAAAGCTATAATTCTAATTAAAATATTTATACTAACCTAGAGAGTGCTAGTATAGGACTAGGTAATAATATCTGAGAAGGAGCTTCTTATATAGATAAGAGCTTTTAAATAGCTTAATAAGAACTATACTACTATATAGAAGATAATTATAGCTTAGTATAAGTATATTATAGATAGGTTTAATTACTGGAAATACTATATCTTATATAGTTAGAAATTAGAAGTAAGTAACCTTATTCTAGTATTTAATATTAAATAGTATATAGATAAGTTTTTAGATACTAAGCTTAACTACTATTAGAAAGGTCCCTTTAGAATCTATTTAAAGGCTCCTAATAACACTTTATATTAGCTTAAGACTCTTATAGGAGAACCTCTTTATAGGTTAACTTATACTAGAAACTGCCTAAAAAAGTTTATTAAGGCTTTAAAAGGTTTTTAGAAACTAGAAGATATTAACTAGTATAGACTTAACCTTATAGACTAACTTAATAAGATTTATTCTATCTATAGTTACTCTCACTCTAATAAAGGTAATAAAAAAGAAGTAGAGGAACTTTTTGCTAATCCTAATAATACTAACTCTCTATTAATAAGTAATCTAAATAGTAATATTCTATAATAGATTATATACTTAGTAGTATATTTATAGGCTCTAAAGGAGGCTCTTAACTAGATAAGAGTAATATAGGAACTTTATATAAAGCTTTAGCTATTTAATCTAGTTAGAGATAGTTAGTATACTAAGATAGGGAATAATATAGTATAACCTGCTAGAATTAGCGCTATTATAGAGAAATATGCCTTTTTATATCTATAATAGGTAAGGCTTATACTCTTAGAGGGAGCCTTACTATGCTCTCTGCCTTAATTGCTTAACTATAATTCCCTAGCTTAGTATATTAGAACAGACTATAGGGATAATACTAAGACTAGCCTACTTATACCTATATTATCCTGCTTACTATATAAGTCTACTCTTATACCCTTATAGTTCTAATCTTACTAGTAATAGTAGTATTAAGTCTAAGTATTATAATTATATCAGAGATTATACTACTAAGATTACTGCTATACTTATAGTAAGTCCTACTATATAAAACCTATTAGAAGTATACTATAACCTTTTTAGTAATTAGTATGCTCTATTTCTCTCTATTACTGCTTAGATATTTTATACCTTATTCTAGGAGATCCCTCTTTATAGCCTCCTACCTTAACTAGATAGCCTCCTACTTTAAGTACTAGGTTCTAGCTTATTATTACTTAGAAAGTCTTTAAGTTATAGTTTAACTTTAATAGTTTAGCTATATCTATAATATCTAGCTAGTTATTTTTTATACTACTATCCTAGATTAGACTTCTATACTTAGTGTTCTAAGAGGGATATATCCCTATATAATATTATATTATTTTATATTATCTATTTGCTCTTTTTTAGTTTCTACTCTTATAGTAATTATTTATCTATTTTATATTTATAATAATATTTTTGCTTTTAAATTAACTTTTTGCTTATCCTCTTATATAACTATAGTCTTATATAGGTAGTTAGGTTAGTAAGTTTTCCTAGCTATAAATAGTTATATTATTAAAGAAACTAGAAATAAAGAAACCCTTCTACCTATATTTTAAGGTGCTCTACTATATTAGAAAAGTATTATTATAGCTGGTTAATTTTACCTAATTTACTGAGATTTTATATAATTTTTCCTGGTTTTTCCTGATTTCTCCTATATTATTTTATATAGAGTATATATATTAAAGTATTTTAAGGCTAAATAAGGAGGATTTTATTTATTAATTTATATTTTTAGGTCTATAAAGACTACTATATATATAGAATATTATATTAGTTCTTTCTTTTTCCCACTCTTCTCTTTTAAATCCTAGTTAGGATTTTAACCTGCTCTCTTTTATTAGAAATAGAGATATCTAAATTAGCTAGAGGGTAACTAGTAAGGATAAATAGTAACCTAGACTTATACTCCTTCAGCTAAGTTTTATAGCATTCTATTATAGTTTTAAACTCTAGATAAGTTATTCTAGACCTCTCTATAATCTGCTAGTTAATCTAGAACTAGATAACTACTCCCTTAAATTCACTGCTCTATTATTCTAGATTACCTATATTATAGCTAAAAGCCTTATAGTTTCTCTTAGAGTTAAAGGAATACTTAGAATCTTATTTATAGTAAAGATAGTTAGTATAAGTATTACTAGGTATACTTATATACTTAAAATATAGCTTATAGATCTAAGCTTTAGTAGCCTTATTATAAAGAGAGTAAGTATACTACTTATAACTATTATAAGGAACTATATTATAACCTCTATTAGCTTAAATATAGAAGCTATAGCTAATCTTAGATCTATTAGAATTAATTATCTTTACTAGCTAAAGTTTAAAAGTATCTATAACTACTAAAATAATAAAGATATACTTATAGAATAGTAGTCTCTTCTCTATTATACTCTAGTAATAAGAGCTAATATAAGCCTCCTAAAACTAATAAATAATAATCTTATAGTTATCTAAAAATAGAACTTTTATATAGAAGTCTACTTCCTAATATAGCTAGAAAAGCTCTAAAAGCTTAAGTAAATACTATATAAGAGATACTATAACCTATATAAAAAAGTCAGTAATATATAAAGTAAGAGCTAAAAAGATAAGTCTACTTACTATAAAGAAGTTAATAGAGAGCTTAATATATAGAAAAAAGTTATAGTCTCTCTTATTAAAAACTAGCTTATTTATAAAAAGCTAAAAGATATACTTTCTTAGCTAAGTTAGTATATAAGAATTATTAAGATTTCTAATAGAAGCTATAACTAATAAGTATTAAAGAAGGCTTAAGGTTATACTTTATAGATATAAAAGAGAGATTACTATTTCTATTATATTATAGAGAAAGAAGAAAAAGCTAGAGAGAGCTAGAAGAGGTTTAGTTATATAATCTAGTTATCTTGCCTCTTACTAAATTATTTACTTAAAAGGTTAAGCCTTTCTTATAGTTAAGATTAATTAGATAAGAAAAGGAGTTAACTCTTATAACTACCTCCTCCTACTATCTATTCTTATCCTATCTCTTTATTCTAGTTAGTTAATAATTAGTAACTAGTAGCCTGCTTCCTTTAACCTATATATAAATAACTACTTTATTCCTCTTAATATAAATAGATTTAACCTATTAATAATTAATTTAGTATTATAGTTTAACTTAATTTATATTCTAAGCTTTCTTTATAAATATTTAAGTATAAATTTCTGCTCTAACCTATACTTATCTATATATAACTCTCTCTTTATAATATTATAGATCTTTACTCTCTTATACTATATATATAACTTTCTCTTCTTACTAAAAGCCTTAATTAAGTCTATAATTACTTTTATTTACCCTATTCTTAATAATATCTTTATCTAAGAGTTTTTCTACTAAGATTACTAATATCTAGATTAAGGAGGTGTTTCTTATTATTACTTTAGAGAAGCTTTCTTAGAAGTAAAATAAATAAAATAGTAAGCTTTTAGATATTATAGTTATATCTACTAACTCTACTCTCTTTAAGAGAACTCTAAATATTCTAGCTATAAGGATTAATAAGTAGTATTTAGCTAGATAGGTACTTCCTTTTCACTTCTAATTTCCTCTTAAACTAAATAAGAACCTTAAATATAAAAAGCTCTAATAGCTTTATTCTAGTATCTCTATAGCTTAACTCTATATTTATCTCTAATAGCCTTAACTTACTAGATCTTAATAACTAGGCTAGGTTAAAGGGAATAAAGGAGAGCTAGCTGCTATAGTTAACTTATTTAATCTATAAGGGACTATTTAGACTAAAACTTCTCCTTTAGCTTCTAATATAGAAACTAGTTTCTAACTTCTTACTTATAATTTCTCTAATAGGATTAGTCTTATTAGATAATACTATATTTCTACTAATACTAGAATTAAAGATAGTAAAGCTACTATATAGAAAAGCTAGCTTATTATACTTATTCTCTAATTACTAGCTAAAAAGAGTACTAGTAAAGAAGTAGTCTTTTACTCTATCTTACTTATTAACTAACTTTTAGGTTTTTCCTACTTCTATAATAACTTCTAGTATAATAGAAAGGTAGAATTATATTTTAAGATATTAATTAGATTTATAATAGCTATCTATAAGCCCCTTAATAGTATAATATCTATTTTTAAGTGCTTAGTTAAAGTTATTTATATACTCTAACTTTAAGAAGAGTAGCTATAGATATTAGATATACTCTACTTTAAGTAGCTTTACTACTATATATAACTAGAGTTAGCTAAGTACTAGACTAGTTTTTTCTTTAAAGGGATTTTTAATATATAGATAAATTAAATTACTTCTAAGTTTTATAATAGAGATCTAGAAATAAATAGTATAGTCTTTCTAACCCTATTAAGGACTGCTAATAGAGCTAAGTATATTAAAAAGATTACCTCTCTGCTATATAATAAGAAGATTTAAAAGATAATTTATACTTAGAACTTTATAGTTTCTAACTCTATATTTATAGATAGATTAACCTTAGTATAGCTTTATCTTAGATACTTTAAAATGCTTAATCTTAACCTTAAAGTATTTATACTTAATATTTAAGTTATAGAAGCTTTTATACCTATTAATATATCTATTAAGCCCCTTATAGATCTAAATCTAAGTTTATCTAAGAACTATAATATTAGAATAAGAGATATTATTAATAATTACTCTATAGTTAATACTATATAGAACTATACCTACTAGAATAGGATTATTACTGCTATATACTAGGAAAATAGATAGATAGGAGAGAAAGCCTTTAACCTTTATAATAATAAGCTATCTCTTTATCTAGATTATAGCTCTTACTATACTAATAACTCCAGATAACTAATCTATATTAATAACCCTTATAGTATCCTAAAACTCCGAGTTATAGGTCTAGCTAGTAATCTAGAACTACTAAAAAATAAAATAGAGGAAAAGAGAATATCTAACTAATATATTAAGTTAAGCTAGAATACTATACTATCTTTATAGACCTAATTCTATTATAGATTTAATATAACTAGAAGATAGGCTAAGTAGCTGCTATTAGTTACTTAATACTATTTTACTTATTTCTATAATATTTAAGGGAAACTAGTAATAGAAATCTATTTTAAGATAGAAGAGATATATTACCTTACTAAGTTTAATATATATAGGTTAGGCAAATATATATAAACTCTGGAAAGATAAGTTACCTAATAAATAAGAGTAGTACTCTCTCTTAGCAGATATTAGATCTTAATATTATTAATTATAAACACCTATTATAACCTACTTACCTAGTTAGATATTACTATCTTTTATATTTAGTATAGTAGTAACTACTAGATAATAATAATAGTAAACTAGGAAAAAGAAACTACTTACTATACTAACCTAATTTAGAACAGAGATTCTAATAGACTATTTATAGAAGCTATAGAGGATCTCTCTTAGTATTATAAGCTTCTTAGAGCTTCTATTAATATTTATACCTTCCTTTAAAAGAATACTATAGTTAGATTCTAGCTCTAATAGCAAGATTTATAGATATATAGCCTTAAAGTAGTAGATTAGATTAGAGCCTATATTTATAAGGATATTATTAATAGTATAATATTAATAGTAGCTATAAAAGGGGTAGTAAGAAGAAATTAATTCTAAATTATTACCTAGTATATCTTAAAGATTACTACTAAGTTTATAAAATACTCTATACTTTATAGTAATAAACCTTTATAGATATTTTAAATAGATCTCCTTATAATAGAGTTATATAGTAATACTAGTAAAATATAGCTTCTAATACCTAGAATACTCTTCTTTCTGCCTCCTCTTAAAATACTAAGGCTTTTTATAAGGACTTTTACCTTTTACTATATAGAAGGCTAGATTAGTAAGTCTAATAGCAGGAAACCTACCTCTTATTATCCTAGTAGAGCTAGCTTCTATACTATTATAGACCTAGACTTATTAGCTTTTAGTTCCTATAGTACTCTACTATCTTCTAGTAATAATAACTCTAGCCTTATAGATCTAGATTTAACCCTATCTAACCCTTTTATTTTACTAGCTAGACTACTTAATACTAGATAAGATATAACCCCTTTATACCCTTCTACTCTAGTGCTATATTAAACTATTATTACTAAGAAATATCTCCTATATCTAGCTTTATTTAATATTTTTAAGCCTACCTATAATAGCTATAAGAACTATATTATAGAGTAAGTTAACTACTAGTAATAGATTAAAGATAATATCTCTAAGAATAACTATAGCTACTACTTTTTATAGCTATCTAGTTAGTATAGTTAGAGATAATATAAGTGAGGTTTAGATTAGAATAAGACTTATAAGCTTATAGAAGTTAGGCCTAGATAAAGAAGACTAAAATAGTATAACTATAAGAAGAAGTAATTAGGTCTATAATAATCTAGAAGGAGCAATTAAGTAGTATAGAAAGTGCCTTTTTCTTTATAAATAGTAGCTTTTACTTATATAATTTTTCTTTAGTATATAATCTTTCTTATAGGATATTAAGGTAAGACTATAGGAGATAATTAAGACAGGGTAGTATAGATAGCTTAGTTTAGAGGGTGTCTAGATAGGTATATTAGTTAGTATAGTATAGCAGAACTTTTACCTTATTAAGAGTAGAGAGGAGAATAGAGAAGTATTATTAATTAGTATTATTATAGTTTATCTTATTATTAAGAAGCTTTTATCACTTTTACTTAATAGTTTATATCTATAATACGGTTATTATGCTTAGAAAGATCCTTTCCTTTATTCTAGAGCTTCTAGATATAAAGCTGTAATATTATAATATTCCTATATAAGTATATAGGAGTGTGTGGTTTTATTATTTTTGTCTTGAGGTTCTTAGCTAGCTTTACTAGCTAACTTAGTATTAATAAGAAGTATAACTAGGTATTAAGCCTTAAAGCTAGAAGCTCCCTACTTAGTTTAATAGTATTAAATAATTCTATTAAAAATAGGTTAAAGAGGTATCTAAAAGAAACCTACTAGAGAGATCTACTATTATTATTCTTATTTTATAGCTAATTAGTTAGTTATCTATTAGGGAATAAGTTTAGAGAAGCTAAAAGATTATATCTAAATAGTTATAAACTATTAAATTTATAGATTAAAGTGCTTAATATAATAATATAAGGTTATAAAGTCCTTAGCTATTACTAAGTATATATCTATAAGCTAGATAAATATAGAAAACTTATTAAAGTTAAAGTAAAACTTATTATTAAAGAGGATTAATAGCCTTATAATCTAAGAAATATCTATACTACTATATTAGCTAGTATATCTTTTAAGACTCTTATTATAGTTATAAACTAGTTTAATATAAACCTTCTATAATATAATATAGTTAATACTTTTGTTTATGCTAATCTTAATAAAGAAGTCTATATAGAGATAGCTTCAGGGTATTAAAAGAGTGGATATATTCTGAAGTTACTTAAAGCCCTCTATAAACTTTATTATTTACTATTTCTATAGTAATAATATCTAGAAACAGGCTTTATAGTAAGTAGGTTTAAGTAAGTAGCTAGTAAAAACTACTATTAATAGAATAATAAGATCTTATTCTTCTTTTATATTAATAACTATATATTTATATATTCCCCTTTTAAATAAATTAAGGTAAAATAGCTAATTAGTAAACTTTAACTATAATACTACCTTAAAGGAGGAAGGGATATTTAGTGGTTTTTAGGAATTAAGGTTATTTAAGATTAATATAACTATAAACTATAGCTTTTATAGTTATTCTTTTTTAAGAAGCTATTAAAACTCCTAGATAGTAAATTAATAAGAGACTATAAAACCTTAATAATATAAAAAGAACTCCTGCTCTATGAAGAAGAGGTAATAAAGACTAATATTATAAAATACTAATAAAAAGTAGGATTACTACTATATACTATAGTAATAATAAAACCTAATATCTTATTTATAGTTAGCAGACTTACTTACTTTAACTAAAACTCTAAGTCTTATTATTAATATATTACTAACTATATTATTTAATATCTTATATAAATAAAGAAACTATTTCTAAAACATTAAGTTTCTAAGAGATTAACTAAAAAGCTTAAAGTTATATTAGATATTAGTTTTATTAATAATATATTAAACTATAAAAGTTCCTAATTCTTTACTATAAAGCTCTTTAGAGAGATAATATTATAAAGAGTAAATAAGTAATATATAGTTACTATATTAACTATAGAAGTAGAGCTTCTTATTCTCTCTTAAGTAGTAAAGAAAGAACTATTTATAAATTAACTTATTACTACTTTATAAATCTCTTTCTTAAATAATAAACTACCTAAATTTATAGATTCTATAGCTATTAATATACTAAAAGTTATAATTTAGTATAATAATCTATAAAATATAGGCCTTATTATAAGAGAGATATTCTAGCTATAGATAAAACTCTACTATATTAATATCTATAACTACTAATTATAGCAGGAGATTATAGAGAGATATATTAAGGTTATCTATATCTCTTTAGCTAAACTAATAGTAAATAGACTTATAAAAGCCCTTTTATAGCAGTTTTATAAAAGATTTATTACTTAGTTAGGCCTTATTAATAAGTTATAAATAATTATAGAGGCTTAGAGGAGAGAGAAGTTATAAAATAATAATAATAATATTAAGCCTAGATTTAAGTAGGCTTAATATCTAACCCAAAGAGGTAACTTTATAGTTATTATATTAACTAAATTAACTTACTAAATCTATTACTAACTATAATATTATATCTATATAAAACAGAGGGTATTATATTAATATTTAAGCCTTTAAGTATATAATTTATTAAGAACTTAACTTATATAAGTAATCTAAGTCTTTTTTACCTTTTTATAGTTATACTATAACTTCTTAAAAGCTAATAATACCTTTATAAGCTATACTAACTAAACCTTACTATTAATAGTAATATCCCCTTAAAATACTCTATAAATAGTAATAGAGAATAATAGAGAGTAGTAATCCCTCTTACTATAATTAAGTAATTCTATAAGATAAAGTAGTTAAATTAAGCTAAGATAAATAACTATAAAAGAAATAATACCCTCTCTATATAATAATCTCTTTTATTAATAAGATTATTAAGTTAGTGCTACTTAAATAAGTCTATTATTACTAACTTTCTAAATAGAGTCTATAAAGCCTTAAATTAGATAAAAAGACTAAGTTATAATACTATAATTAAGAGCTAAGAGCCTAAATACTTTATAATAATCTATAGATAATACTAAGAGATAATACTAAGAAAGAGATTATAAAATAGGTAAATAATAAAGTTATAAAGTTATTAGTAGATAAATAGAATATTAAATAACTTCACATTAACTAGATATATTTAGATAACCTTAAATATACTAGATTTAAAGTGCTTTAGAGTTAATTAGCAACTTTAGCTAGTTATACTAAAATATACTATATTATACTATATTATATTAAAACTAAAGAGGTATATTAAATTAACCCCTTAGTATATATAGTGATATGCTAAGTATACACAAAAGCAGCAGTAACTATAGCGCAATAGCATAACATAGATATTAGCCACTTTTAGGCATAAATAACGCGTGGATCTGTTAGATTATAGGGTCCGGAACGCGCAGTGTGAGTTGGGCATAACGTTAGTCTGGCTCCGTGTGCAGGCCTAAAGCAGCCCGGGCGCGCTAACTGTTATAACCGCAGGCGGCGCCTCACCGCAATAAGCGGGCCGCGCGCAGCGTAATATTGAGCTGCATACGGGTTAGAGGCGTAAGTGGTGATTTAAGGGGCTTAATAATATATAAGAGGAGCACTAGGCATACTATAATTTGGTATAAGGATAGCTTTGCTTATATAACTTTAATTAATATACTTATTAGACCCTTATTTCTAACTTCTAACTATATATAGGATCCTTATTATTATATAGTAGTATAACCTATATAATATTATAAATTAGATCTGCCTTATAGTAGTTATTAGAATAGTGAAATAAAGTTATATAATTGTCTAACGTGATATACACGTTATAAGTATATTAATATACTTCTGAGAAGTTATATAGTTACCTATAGTTATAGTAAGTATACTATAGAGCTTAGAGGTGGTGAGGCTTTAAAATAAAGCTATTATAGACCTTTAGTAGAAGATTACTAAGCTATAGTTAGCTTACTAATAAGTGTATAAAAAGTATAATGCTTTCTAAATATAGTTATAAAGCATATAAGGGACTACTCTAGCACTGCTTATAGTTAATAATAGTAGCAGAGATATATCTTCTCTAATAGTGCTGCTACTATTAAGGACCCCAGTAAGCCTAGCCTACTCTTATTTTAGTATATGGGAGGAGACTAGCTATTTAGATATTATAATAATAGATACTCTCCTAATAATATAAATATCTAGTAAGACCCCTAAACTGGATTTAGATCAGTTTAAGGGCCTTAAGATAAAGTTTTCTAAGGATCTATACTTAAAGGGATCTACAAATTAGATTATATAGTTAATATAAGTATAAATCTTAATAGCAGTTTATAGAGTAGCTCTTAGAGATATATTAACCCTAGTAGAGGATTTCTAGATTATAATTAAGATATATAATAACCTCATAGAAGGGCTTTTATTTCTTATAGTATATATATAGAGTGGTTCTAAGATTTAGAACACCCTTATATAGATATATATTAGTACTAGTATTATCCTAAAAGGATAAATATAAGATTAGATATATACTCTTAAGCTTATAAAGAGTAACCCTATATTATATATCTTAAAGTTTAGTAAGCTATAGCATAGATATTAATAAGCAGGTAGCACTATTTCTTTTAAAGATACTATTTAAGCGTTTATCTAAGAAGCTAAAGAGCAGTACTATAACTAGGCTATTTACTAGAGATTAAAGTATTATAATAGATCTATAATAACAGTTAAAGGACTTATAGCAGATCTCCAGGATAAGGCTTATATAATTAGTAAGGTGAAGTTTGTACTTATTATGTAAATAATAGATAAAGTATCTAAGAGAGATACTAAAAAGAAGTCTAAGAAGAGGGATTATATAGGCTATAATTATTATAGCTATAACTATACTAATACTATATAGTAAATATATCCTACTTGCAAAGCTAATAATAAAAGTCTATTAATACTATAAAAGAGTAATAATAAGATAGATATATCTAAGAAGGAGTCTATAAAGGAGAGTTAGAAGATAATAGAGTAAGTTTGCTATGCTTTTATAGACTTAAATAACTTTTAGATAGTATAAAGTAATCTTAGAATATACCTAGTGTGTAAAACTATACCTAAAAACACTAGAAGAGAAGAGACTATTTTAAGGATAGTTAAGCAAAGTAATAGTACTTAACTGTGAGATATAGGTATAAATATATATATAATAAATAATATATTATAGTATAATAATAATAAGTATGCTCTATTAATAACCCTGTATATAATATATATAGGAGGAGGTTTTATTTACTCTAAGTATATAGAAACAGTTATACTATACTTTAATAACAGAGAGTTAATATAATTATAAGATATATTATATATACTAAGCTTCCCTATTAATATATTCAGTAGAGAGAGACTTTATCTTAGTAGAGGTTACCTTAATAAGAATAAGCTTATTAGAGCTAACAGGTAAGTATTTATAACACTTAATATATATTAAAGAGGTTTTAACTTTAATATAATATATAAGAGAGATTTAGGTATATAGGTAATATATACTATATAGTAGAAGACTAAATCTAAGCTTTAGTATAGGAGACTAGATTATCCAGGCTTTAGAGAGATAAAAAAGACTATTTAGATAATAAAGGGCTATATAATATCCTCTAAGTTAGTAGTCCTATAACTCTATAAGACCTATAATCTCTTAAAGAGTCTAAGATACTCCCTATAAACGCTAAGGTGCTATATAGAGAGGGCAGAAGATATTCTTTATATTAATATTAGAGAAGTAAAGCTAGTAAAGTACTTTAAATACTTCTTACTAGTTATAGATAATAAGATATACTTCTAAGTAATTATCTTTATAGATATAAAGGATAAGCTAGTATATTAGTTAAGGATTTATCTCTAAGAGTAGAAGAACACCTTTAGTATAGTAGTAAAGGTTATCTATATAGATAATATAGGGGAGTTTATAGTAACTTACCTTAAAGCTATATTATAGGATAATAGGATAAAGGTAGAGTTATTACTACTATATATATATAAGCAGAACAGTATAGCAGAGCATATAATTTAGATTATTCTAGATAAGGCATATACTTTAAGTATTAATTTAGAGGTTCTAGTAGATTTATAGCTATATTTGCTTATAGTAATAGTCTATATTATTAACTACTCCTATACTGCAGCTATTATAGGTAAGACGCCTATTTAGGTGCTCTATAATAAGTTATTAAGCCTAGAAGGAGACTATATACCTAATATAAGCCAGTTATAGGTTATTAGAAGTATCTGCTTTGCTTATATTAATCTAGAGGTCTAAGTTAAGAGCAAAAAGATAGCAGCATATATAGAGAAAGATATCCTTATTAGTTATTATAGAGACTAAATATATAGGATATAGATACTAGAGTGGGATAAGATTATTATCTGCTTTAATATTATCTTTTATAAACCTATAATAGAGCTAGAGGAGCACTAGCAAATACTACTACCCAGCTAAGGCCTATAATTCTAGAGCTATATATAAGGAATTATAAACCAGATATATAAAGTATATCTGCAAATTAGAGAGACTAGATCTCTAGGAGGAGAGGGTATAGCTTATATTTATACTATAGCTCTTATAACTAACCCCTTTATAAGTAATTAGGAAATAAGTTTATAGCCTTATATAAACCTAATAACTATTATAAAAGCATAGAATAGATCTGTAAATAACTAGTTAAAGTGGGTAGAGGCAGCTTTTACTAAAATATATAGGCTTATAGAAAAAGGGGTCTTATAGTTTATTAATAAGGAGGAGGTACTATAAGGCCTCTAACTAACAGCTAAATAGATTTAGAAGTATAAGAAAGCCTATAGTAAGCTTATAAAGTATAAGGCGCAGATTATAGTAAGAGGCTTCCTATAAGTCTCTAGATAAGACTTTACCTAGATATATACCTTAATATCTTAAATAGTATTATAGCAGATTCTATTAGCCTATATATAGTAAAAAGGGTATCCTATATAGTAGTAGAACTTTATTAGTATATATTTAAATAGAGAGCTAGAGGAGGCAGTCTATATAATACTTTTCCCTTTAATTAAGAAGTTCTTTGCAAACCTATAATATAATAACCTTATAGCTATATATAGTTATAAAGAAGATTAAGAGCAAGTTATTAGACTCTATAAAGCTCTATATAGGCTATAATAGGGTGGGAGATAGTAGTAGAAGAAGTTATAAGATATTCTCTAGTATATAGAATTTATACCACTACACTTAGATAATATAACTTACTATAATAGAACTCTAAATATTATAATAGTAATATATATTAATAATATTCTAGTAATAGGGCTAGAAGCTGCTCTAGATATAATCTATAAATATATAAGTAATAAGATTAAGGTTAATAATCTCAGAGTACCTAATAGCTTTTTTAGTATTTAACTTACCTTTAATAAGGAGTATTAGAAGACTATTATCAGCTAAGAGATATACTTAGCTAATATAGTATAGGAATTTAGAGCAGAGATTAGGTCTATAAAGATACCTATTAAGACTAGAGCGCTTAACTTTATAGTTTCTAGTATAGAAACCTTACTAGATCTAAATCTCTAGAGTTAGTACTAGAGAGTATTAGATAAAGTTAGCTTTAGAGCACTTATAATATAGCTAGATCTCTCCTTTAATATAGAACTATAAGCTAGGTTCTCCTATTATCTTAATAAGTTATATAAGAAGGGTATAAAGTGCTTAATATAGTATCTCAGTATATATCCCTCCTTTATAATAAGTTATAATAATAAATATAAGGCTAGAGACCTAAATAAATAGAGTCTCTATAGCTATATTAATAGTAACTATGCTAGCTATAAGAATATAGTATGCTTAATAATAGAATAGATCTTCTTTATAGCTAATAGGCCTATATTATAAAGATTATAATAATAAGCTATAGTCTCTAAGTTATTAACTAAGGCTGAGTACTATTAGCATTATCTGCTATATTAGAAGCACTTTAGATATGCAATTTCCTGAGTAAACTTAGAGTAAAGCTTAGAGAACCCCTCTATATATAGATAGATAATATAGAAGCTATTATACTTATAAAAGAGAAGTCTGCAAATAACTATACAAAGCATATATAGGTTTATAACTACTTTGTATAAGAGGTTATTAAATATAGTGAGGTTAACTTTAAGTATATATTATTAGCAGATAATATAGCTAACCTACTTATAAAGCTGCTTAGAAGAATAATCTTTAAATAACTCTATAAGAGGAGCAGTATAAGGCTATTTAGAGCTAATACTACTATAGAGGATTACACTGAGAAGGTTTAATATGCATATAAACTAAGTTCTCAGTGAGGAGGAGTGTTATAACTATAGGCAGCGCCTCACTATAATAAGCAGGCTGCGCATAGCGCAATATTAAGCTATATATAGGTTAGAGGCGTAAGTGGTGATTTAAGGGGCTTAATAATATATAAGAGGAGCACTAGGCATACTATAATTTGGTATAAGGATATCTTTGCTTATATAACTTTAATTAACACGCTTATTAGACCCTTATTTCTGACTCCTAACTGCATATGGGATCCTTGTTATTACACTAACTGTAACCAGGGTGTGCGCAGGAAAAAGGGGTTAGGATATACCTAAATAAGGATAAATAGGTAGAATTATATATGTATAATAGTATTATAAATATATATATAATTATACTTAATTTAATAATTAACAGTTTAATATATACTATATTACTATAAATACTACTCTAAAACCTTAATTATAAAATAATAACTACTATAACTACCTTTTAGCTATATATATATAGTAACTAGATCCTCTAGATTAACCTTCTATATATAAAGATATTTAGCCTTAAACTATAAAATAGTATTAATCTATATATTACTATTCTAAATATAGATAGTATACTCTAAAGCTACTTTAGAGGTAAGGTTATAGAGCTAACTATTCTAGATATCTCTAACTACTCTATAAATAGTATAGTAAATAGTATAGCAGTTATATTACTAAGTAATAATATAACTACTATATATATTAATATAATTATAGACCTATTAAAGGTAAATTATAAGCTATACTAAGCTTACTAAGTAAACAATATATTTAGAGATAAGCACTATAAAGTATATAAGAAGTAATAATATATACTCTAAGACTAGATCTATAATAATATCTACCTAGATCTTCTATATCTATATTATATTATAGATAAGAATATTAACTACTAGGTATATATACTCTATAAAAGTATTAATATTAATATTTATAAATATAAAGCTATAACTAGAAATAGTTATACTATAACTCTAAACCTCTTAGTATATAAGAAGCTATTTATAAAGCATAATATAGAGAAATAGCTTATAAAGTGGAAGAAAGCTATTACTAAAGTATAGACTAGTAGCCTTATATAAGTAAGAAAGCCTAACTAGTAGTTTATAAACTTTATAATAGCTCTTAGTAATAGCAGTTTAAATACCTAGATCTATATATACTAAATAATAGTATAATTATATATAAATACTAACTTCCTTACTATAGAAGATATACTAAAGAATACCTAAGTTACCCTTAATATATTTAAAATAGCTAATCTATATACTAAAACAGGCTAAGAAGTATTTAGCTCTATTATACTAAGAGATAAGGAGAATACTATATCTAAGAATAACTTAGAAATATCTAAGAAGTAAAGATCTATTATATACTAAGTATATAGAAAAGGGTAATCTATAATATCTAAAGGCTATAAAAAGATATCTATAACTATATAAATAATTAATAAAAAGAGCCTCTACTTAGCTTATTATAGCTACTACTCCTTAGCTAAGTACTAGATTATATTTAAAGAACTATATCTAAAGTATTTTTAGAGAAGTAAATCCCTTTACTACTTAGTAGAGAAGTATATTAATAATAATAAGAAGCTTATAAAATATATTTATAAGCTTAAACTAAGTAGTAAATAGTATATAGAGAATAAATAACTATATAGTTACTATAGAGAGACCCTTAAGTCTATATTTTATATATAGCTAAATAACTACTAACTCTATAAGTCTACTATTCTAGACTCTAGAGCAATAATATATATATTTAATAATATTATATAGTTTACTATACTTATAGAAGTAGTTCCTAGTAACTTTCTATAAATAGATATATATTAGATCTTAAAACAGACTAAGAACCTTAAGATAAAAATAACAAAGCCACACACTCCCACACACTTATATAGAAATATTATAATATTATAGCTCTATATCTAGAAGCTCTAGAATAAAGAAAAGGATCTCTCTAAGTATAATAACCTTATTATAGATATAAACTATTAAGTAAAAGTAATAAAATCTTCTAAATAGTAAGATAAACTATAATAATACTAACTAATAATACTCCTCTATTCTCCTCTCTACTCTTAATAAGGTAAAAGTTCTGCTATACTATACTAACTAATATACCTATCTAGATACTCTCTAAACTAGGCTATCTATACTACCCTATCTTAATTATCTCCTATAGTTTTATCTTAATATCCTATAAGAAAGACTATATACTAAAGAAAAATTATATAAATAAAAACTACTATTTATAAAGAAAAAGGTAACTCCTATACTACTTAATTACTCCTCTTAGATTATTATAACTCTAATTACTTCTTTTTATAGTTATACTATTATAGTCTTCTTTATTTAGACCTATCTTCTATAAGCTTATAAGCCTTATTCTAATCTAAACCTTACTTATACTATCTCTAACTATACTAGCTAAGCAGCTATAAAAAGTAGTAGCTATAGTTACTCTTAGAAATATTATCTTTAATCTATTACTAGCAGTTAACTTACTCTATAATATAGTTTTTATAGCTATTATAAATAAGCTTAAGAATATTAAATAAAGCTAGATATAGAGAATATTTCCTAGTAATAATAGTTTAGTATAGTACTAAAGCAGAGAGATATAAAGGGGTTATATCTTATCTAGTATTAGATAGTCTAGTTAGTAAAATAAAAGAGTTAGATAGAGTTAAATCCAGGTTTATAAGACTAGAGTTATTATTACTAAGAGATAGCAGAGTATTATAGAAACTAAAAGCTAGTAAGTTTAGATCTATAATAGTATAAAAGCTAGCTCTACTAGAGTAATAAGAAGTAGGTTCCCTACTATTAGACTTACTAATTTAGCCTTTTATATAGTATAAAGTAAAAGTTTTTATAAAAAGCTTTAGTATTTTAAAAGGAGATAGAAAAAAGAATATTTTAGATACTAGAAGCTATATCTTACTAGTATTACTATATAACTCTACTATAAGGAAATCTATTTAGAATATCTATAAAGGTTTATTATTATAGAGTATAGAGTATTTTATAAACTTAGTAGTAATCTTTAAAATATACTAAATAATAATTTAAAATTAATTCCTTTTTACTACCCCTTTTATAGCTACTACTAATATTATACTATTAATAATACCTTTATAAATATAAGCTCTAATCTAATCTACTATTCTAAAACTATATATCTATAAATTCTGCTATTAGAGCTAGAATCTAACTATAGTATTCTTCTAAAAGAGGATATAAGTATTAATAGAGGCTCTAAAAAGCTTATAGTACTAGAAGAGGTTCTCTATAACCTCTATAAATAGTTTATTAAAATCTCTGCTTTAAATTAAGTTAGTATAATAAGTAGTTTCTCTTTTCTAGTTTACTATTATTATTACCTAGTAGTTACTACTATACTAAATATAAAAAATAATAATATCTAACTAGGTAAATAGGTTATAATAGATACCTATAATTAATAATATTAAGATCTAGTACTTACTAAAAGAGAGTACTACTTTTATCTACTAGGTAACTTATCTTTCTAGAATCTATATATATTTATCTAACCTATATATATTAAACTTAGTAAGGTAATATATCTCTTCTACTTTAAAATAGGTTTCTATTACTAGTTTCCCTTAAATATTATAGAGATAGATAAGGTAGTATTAGGTAACTAATAGAGGCTACTTAGTCTATTCTCTAGTTATATTAAACCTATAGTAAAATTAGATCTATAAAGATAGTATAATATTCTAACTTAACTTAATATACTAGTTAAATACTCTCTTTTTCTCTATTTTATTCTTTAGTAGTTCTAGATTACTAGCTAGACCTATAAGTAAAAGTTCTAAGCTACTATAAGAGTTATTAATATAAATTAGTTATCTAGAGTTATTAGTATAGTAAGAGCTATAACCTAGATAAAGAAAAGGCTTATTATTATAAAGATTAAAAGCCCTCTCTCCTATCTATCTATTCTCTTAATATATAGTAGTAATAATCCTATTTTAGTAGGTATAGTTTTATATAGTATTAACTATAAGGTAATTATTAATAATATCTCTCACTCTAGTATTATAGTTCTTAAATAAACTTAGATTTAGATCTATAAGAGGCTTAATAAATATATTAATAGATATAAAAGCTTCTATAACTTAAATATTAAATATAGATACTTTAAAGTTAAAGTTAAGCATTTTAAGGTATTTAAAATAGAGCTATACTAGAGTTAATCTATTTATAAATATAGAGTTAGAGACTATAAAGTTCTAAGCATAGATTATCTTCTAAATCTTCTTATTATATAATAGAAAAATAATCTTTTTAATATATTTAGCTCTATTAGTAGTTCTTAATAAAGTTAGAAAAACTATACTATCTGCTTCTAGATTTCTATTATAAAACTTAGAAGTAATTTAATTTATCTATATATTAAAGATCTCTTTAAAGAAAGAACTAATCTAATACTTAGCTAATTCTAGTTATATATAATAGTAAAGCTACTTAAAGCAGAGTATATCTAATATTTATAGCTACTCTTCTTAGAGTTAAAATATATAAATAACTTTAACTAAGTACTTAAAAATAGATATTATACTATTAAGAAGCTTATAGATAGCTATTATAGATCTAATTAGTATCTTAAAATATAATTCCACCTTTCTATTATACTAGAAGTTATTATAGAAATAGAAAAAGCCTAAAAGTTAGTTAATAAGTAAGATAGAGTAAAAGACTACTTCTTTACTAGTACTCTTTTTAGCTAGTAATTAGAAAATAAGTATAATAAGCTAGCTTTTCTATATAGTAGCTCTATTATCTTTAATTCTAGTATTAATAGAAGTATAATATTATTTAATAAAGCTAATTCTATTAGAGAGGTTATAAGTAAGAAGTTAGAAACTAGTCTCTATATTAGAAGCTAAAAAAGAAGTCTTAGTTTAAATAGTTTTTTATAGATTAAATAAGTTAACTATAGTAGCTAACTCTCCTTTATTCTTTTTAGTCTAGCTTAGTTATTAAGATCTAGTAAGTTAAAACTATTAGAGATAAATATAGAGTTAAGCTATAAAAATACTAAAGTAAAGCTACTAGAGCTCTTTATATTTAAGGTTCTTATTTAGCTTAAAAGGAAATTAGAAGTAGAAAAAAAGTATCTATTTAGCTAAGTGCTACTTATTAATTCTTATAGCTAGAATATTTAAAGCTCTCTTAAAGAGAGTAGAGTTAATAAGTATAACTATAGTTTCTAAAAGCTTACTATTCTATTTATCTTACTTCTAAGAAAACTTCTCTAAAGCAGTAATAAGAAATACCTCCTTAATCTAGATATTAGTAATTTTAGTAAGAGAACCCTTAAATAAAAATATTATTATAAATAGAGTAAATAGAGGTAATTATAGACTTAATTAAGGCTTTTAGTAAGAGAAAAAAGATTATATAAGTAGTATAAAAGTATAAAGGTTTATAATATTATAAAGAGAGAGTTATATATAGGTAAGTATAAGTTAGAAAAGAAATTTATAGTTAAATATCTATAAAGAGAGCTTAGATTATAAATTAAGCTAAGCTATAATACTAAATTAATTATTAATAAGTTAAATCTATTTATATTAAGAGAAGTAAAGCAGTTATTTATATATAGGTTAAAGGGAGCAGGCTACTAATTACTAATTATTAACTAATTAGAATAAAGAGATAAAATAAAAATAGATAGTAGAAGGAAATAGTTATAAGAATTAACTTCTTTTCTTATCTAATTAATTTTAACTATAAAAAAAACTTAACCCTTTAAGTAAATAATTTAGTAAGAGGCAGAATAACTAGGTTATATAACTAGATCTCTTTTAGCTCTCTCTAGCTTTTTCTTCTTTCTCTATAATATAATAGAAATAGTAATTCCTCTTTTATATCTATAAAGTATAACTCTAAGCCTTTTTTAATACTTATTAGTTATAGCTTCTATTAGAAATTCTAATAATTCTTATATATTAACTTAGCTAAAAAAGTATATCTTCTAGCTTCCTATAAATAAACTAGTCTCTAATAAGAGAAACTATAACTCCCCTCTATATATTAAACCCTCTATTAACTCCTTTATAGTAAGTAGACTTATTTCTTTAACTCTTATTTTATATATTTACTAACCTTCTTATATAGATTATAATATTTCTTATATAATACTTACTTAAGCTTTTAGAGCCTTTCTAGCTATACTAGAAAGTAAACTTCTATATAAAAGTCCTATCTTTAAATAACTATAAGATTATTATTTATTAGTTCTAGGAGGCTTATATTAGTTCTTATTACTAGAGTATAATAGAAAAGAAACTACTATTCTATAAATATATCTTTATTATATTAGTAGTTATAAGCATTTTTAGATTTTAGCTAGTAAAGATAATTAATTCTAATAAATCTAAGATTAGTTATAACTTTTATATTTAAGCTAATAGAGGTTATAATATAGTTTCTTATAGTAGTTATAAGTAGTATACTTACTCTCTCTATAATAAGGCTACTAAACCTTAAATCTATAAGCTATACTTTAAGTATATAAGTATACCTAGTAATACTTATACTAACTATCTTTACTATAAATAGGATTCTAAGTATTTCTTTAATTCTAAGAGAAACTATAAGGCTTTTAGCTATAATATAGATAATCTAGAGTAATAGAGTAGTAAGTTTAAGGAGATAGTTACTTAGTTCTAGATTAACTAGTAGACTATAAAGAGGTCTAGAGTAACTTATCTAGGATTTAAAACTATAATAAAATATTATAAAACTTAGCTAAAGGAGTATAAGACTAGGTTACTATTTATTTTTACTAGTTACCCTCTAGCTAATTTAGATATCTCTATTTCTAATAAGAGAGAGCAAATTAAAATCCTAACTAGAGTTTAAAGAAGAAGAGCAGAAAAAAGGAAGAACTAATATAATATTCTATATATTTAGCAGTTTTTATAAACCTAAAAATACAAATTAATAAATAAAATCCTCCTTATTTAACCTTAAAATGCTTTAATATATATACTCTATATAAATAATATAGAAAAGACTAGGAAAAACTAGAAAAACTTATATAAAGTCTTAGTAAATCAGGTAAAATTAACTAGCTATAATAATACTTTTCTAATATAGTAGAACTACCTTAAAATATAGATAAGAGGGTTCCTTTATCCCTAGTTTCTTTAGTAATATAACTATTTATAGCTAGAGAAACTTACTAACCTAACTACCTATATAAGGCTATAGTTATATAAAAGAATAAGTAAAGAGTTAATTTAAAAGTAAGAATATTATTATAAATATAAAACAGATAAGTAATTACTATAGGAGCAGAAACTAAAAAAGAGCAAATAGATAATATAAAGTAATATAATATTACACAGAGATATATCTCTCTTAAAATACTAAGTATAGAGAGCTAATCTAGAAGTAGTATAAAAAAAATAACTAGCTAGATATTATAGATATAGCTAAACTATTAAAGTTAAACTATAACTTAAAGATTTTTTAAGTAATAATAAGCTAAAACCTAGCACTTAAAGTAGGAGGCTATCTAGTTAAAATAGGAGGCTATAAAGAGAGGTCTCCTAGAATAAGATATAGAATATCTAAGTAGTAATAGAGAGAAATAGAGTATACTAATTACTAAAAAGGTTATAGTATACTTCTAATAGGTTTTATATAGTAAAACTTACTATAAGTATAGTAGTAACCTTAGTAGTATAATCTCTAATATAATAATAATACTTAAACTAAATACTACTATTATTAGTAAAATTAGAACTATAAAAGTATAAGAGCAGACTTAAATAGTAAATAGAATAATATAGATATAAGTAGGCTAGCCTTAGCTTTATCCCTATAATCTATTCTAATATACTAAGCTGGGAAATTATAGTTAAGTAATTAAAGCAGAAAGCATAGTAAAGCTTCTTCTAAGAGTATAAGTCTTATCTATTATAAATATAAAAAGGCCTATTTCTCTATAGTAGCACTAATCTTAGCAGGTTATATAGAGTTATTCCCTATCTTAGTATATTAACTATCTCTAACTAGATTAAATAGCTAAAGTTCTATATAAAGTTCCTATATTACTCTTATCTAGCTAAGAGCCTCCTTTAAGGCCTATAAATATATTACTAAGTATATAATCTACTATAGAATATTACTATCTAGATTACTTATTAATAGAGGGTTAGTATTATTAGAGTTAGTAAAAGGTTTCTCTACTTCTTCTTTATTACCTTTATTAGAATAGAAGCTACTATAGATAGAGTAAATCTTATTAAGTTAGTCTATAAAGTTAAGTCTATATTAGTTAATATCTTCTAGTTTCTAAAAACCTTTTAGAGCTTTAATAAACTTCTTTAAGCAGTTTCTAGTATAAGTTAACCTATAAAGGGGTTTCCCTATAAGGATCTTAAGCTAATATAAAGCATTATTAAAAGCCTTTAAATAAATCTTAAAGAGGCCTTTCTAATAGTAATTAAGCTTAATATCTAAAAACTTATCTATATACTATTTAATATTAAATACTAGAATAAGGTTACCCACTTCTAATTCCTAGCTATATAAGATATAGTATTTCTAGTAATTAAACCTATTTATAATATACTTATACTAAGCTATAATTATCTTTTATATAGTAGTATAGTTCTTATTAAGCTATTTAAAAGCTCTTATCTATATAAGAAGCTCCTCCTTAGATATTATTACCTAGTTCTATACTAGTACTTTCTAGGTTAGTATAAAGATCTCTATTAGAGTTATAGCTTTATATCTATAAAGTAGGTAGAAGAGGCTATAGTCTATTAAAGCTCTAATAGAAGTCCTATTAGTAAATAGCATAGCTTAGAAGAATAGCTAGAAGTTCTTACCTATATTCTTTATCTAAGTAGTAAGGGTATATATAATAGTCTAGTAACTAACCTTAATAATACTATTAGTATATAGATTATAAATAGTAGTAACTTTTCACTTAAGCTTATACTTATAGTTAAATTTAATAACTATACTCTTATTCTTAGAGCTTCTATTAATAATAAATATATTATAAAGCCTATAGTAATAAATAATATTCTCTTATATAAACTTAGTAATAAGGTAAGAGTTAGCTTACTATATCTACTAAGCCTCTACCTATCTAGTTAGGAGGTACTAGGCTTTAACTATATCCTATTTACTAACCTTTTATATATCTAATACTATATAAGTAAATAGCAGCTTTAAGAGCACTAAGAAATAATAAGAGTTATCTAAGCACCTAGGTCTATACTTCTAATAGTCTTTATAAGTTTAAACTTATTTTACTAACTTATTAATAGAGACTATACTAGTAATACTACTCTACTAACTATTTAATAACTATATTATATCCCCTATATCTACTCTCTTAGTATACTTTTATAATAAGCTTAGTTTAGGTCTATAAATTATTTATAACTTATTATAGAATAAGCTTATATATACTAAAATGCATAAATAATAACTTATTTTTTAGAAAGAATTTCCCAGCTTCCTCCTTAAACTTATAATATAGACTAGGCTTAATTCTATCTAGCTATCTTAAAATACTAAAATAGTAGGTAATTTAGTATAAATAGTAATTCTAGTATAAAGAGCTATCTAGTATAGTATTAGAGATATCTATAAGCCTTAGAAACTCTTATAAAATATTATTAACTTTAGTAATAAGAATCTTAGTAGAATAAACCCTATTTCTATCTACCTATACTTTATTAAAAAAAGAGATAATAATTAGATCTATAAAAAAGATTTATTTATTAATCTAGTTATTAATTTCTCCTTTAGTATCTTAGTTAAGCTTATCTAATAGTTTACTAGGTTTATAAAATAATCTATTAGCTATAATATTCTAGCTTTTAGATAAGTACTTAACTTTAAAGTTAAATATATAAATCTATAAGATCTATTAGATAATAAGAGCTCTAAGTAGGTTAAAGATAGTACTATTAAGCTAAGTAATAAAGGTCTTAGTATCTATTTCTAGTATAAAGTAGTAACTATAGAAATAAAAGCAAACTTACTTAAAAGCCTTAAATATACCTCTTAACTCCTTCTTTCTAGTATTATAGTTTAGCTCTATACTAGCCTATAAGCTACTCTTATATCTAGAAACTATATACTTACTATTAATATATTAACTAAGAATAGTACTCTAACTAAAGCTACTAGTATTAACTATAAGGTAGATTTTACCTATATTAGCACTATAGTTAAGTTTAATAAGAATAGAAATAGAGATAAGTTAGTTCTTAAAAGTATTTATAGCTAACTATTAAGGCTAGTTCTATTTAAATAGTATATTCTTTTTTAAAAGTGCTATAAGCAGCCTAGCTATAGCTAAAAATTCCTAAACCTAAACCTAATAGAATATTATAATACTAAAAAAGAATCTAAGATTAGTAAGGTTATTATAGACCCCCTATTCTCTAATCTTAATAATCTTTAACTCCTCTAGCTTTTAACTACTAGTACTATAAATATATCCTATAATAGTAATAAATTACTAGGTCTATTATAATTTCTTAATAGTAATAATATAGCTAGCTAATTTAATATTAATAAGAACCTTATTAATATTCTAGATATATTCCAGGATATATCTATATAGTTTAGAGTAACTAGAGACTTCTTTATTATTATACTTTAAAGTAGAGCCCTTAATAGCTATATTATTAAGAAAAGCTTTATAGTAGGTTAAAATCAGGTTATATAGAATCTATATTATAACTCTTATAAACTAAGCTATAAAATTAATAGCTTCTTAAAGTAGAGTATATATCTAAAAGAGACTAATTAGTATTATAAAGGTTATAATATTATAGCTATATAGATCTAGTAGAACTTAGTTATATCTAGAAAAGAAATCTAATAGTAAGAGAAGCTAGTATATTATAAAGTCTTCTAAAAACTTATTACTAAATAGAAGTAAAGCTATATTATATAGAGTAATAGTATTAATCTTAGTTATAGAGTTAATAAGATATATCTTTCTATTCTTTTTTCTAACTAGAAAGAAGGAGTTTTAGTAAGTTATATAACTTTATATAAAGATACCCTTCTTTAACCTATTCTTTAAAATTATTATTATATTACCCTCTAAGGCTTTTAGAATTAGTATACTTCTCACTTACTAGGTTTTATAAGAAATAACTCTAATTACTTATAGAAGAGCTATAAATAGATAAATAGATCTATAATACTTAAAACTCTATATAAAAGCCTTCTCTCTATTACTTAGAACTTTAAAGAGAAGCTTTTTCTCTTTTAAGTTAAGATAGTTTACTATTACTAGAATATTATTAAGTTATTTTACTATAAGTTACTCCCTCTTAGAAATAGTTAAAAACTTTAGTTAAATAAGATCTATAAAAGCACTTTTAAATACTAGTTTAAGGTTTTCTTTTACTTTTATCTAGGCTTTTAACTTCTACTTTAGGTCTCTTTTAGATACTAAGCTATTAAAAAGTAAGTTATTAACTAGCTAGACTTTCTTATCTTTTATTTTATATATTATATTAACCTCTCTATATATAAAGAATAGAGTATTATTATAAGTATAATTAGTTCTTAGCTTATTCTAGATTCTTATTAAAACCTTTTCTAGAAGGTTCTCTCTTTAATAAAACTAATAGTATATCTAAATATTAGCTATATTAAATCTAATCTCCTATTCTAAGTTAAAGAGATTTATAAAGAGTAAGAAATATATTTTAGTAAAAAGGAGAAGTTACTAAAGCTTTTTATTAGTTATAAACTTTAATAGGTTAGTCTTATATATTACTTACTTTTTATAATACTTCTAAATAATAGAGTTAAATCTCTTAACTATATAGCTAAAAGCTCTAGTATACTTAGATCCTCTTATATTAAGGATACTAATAGTAGTCTTCTAGTCTCTAAAAAGAGTAGCCTTACTATATATAAAGAGATACTTAGCTATTCTAAAAGATATAAGCTTAGTACTATTATATAGCTTAGTAGAGATTAGCTCTTTCTTCTACTAATAGGTTAGCTAGTTTCTATTTCTATCTTACTCTTAGAAAAAGAGAGGTTTACTTAGAATATTAATTAGAAGTACTAAAACTTCTTCTATCTTATAGCTAGATATATAGTTAGAATCTATATAGCTAGCTTTCTTCTTCTTCCTTTAGTAGTAATATTTATAGGACTTCTTTAAAAAGGGTTTATAATAGTTAAAGTGCTACTTATCTTCATAGAATTAGTACCTAGAAGTATATTCTTATAATTCTAAAATAGTCTAAATAATTACTTCTATTCTTAGTATAATAGCCTACTTAAAAGAGACTTTAAGTATTATATAGAAGATATTACTATCCTTATTAAATATCACTAAAACCTCCTTATTCTCCTCTAATTTCTCTTAAACTAGAAAGTTAAAGCCTTCTAGCAGATTAGCTTCTATTATAAATATTACCTCCTCTAGTATATATAAACTAAGCTAGCTTTCTAGGTTATAAGACTATAGTTATAAACTTTTACTTAATTATCTATTAATTTCTATAATTACTAAGCTAGCTATTATATTAGAATTAGTAGTAGTAGCCTCTATTTTCCCTCCTTTATAGAAATTAAATAGGCTTACTAAGTATAAGAGAAGCTAGTAGGATTAGAGAGAATAGTAGTAAAGTAACTAGTAGAATCTAAAATATAAAATATTAAAGAAATATAAATCTTCTAATTACTAGCCTAAAAGATACTAATTATCTAAGTTAGTAAGTATTCTAGTATTATTCTAGTATATATAATAAATAGAGCTCTAAGAATTATATTCTTAGATATCTTACTATATAAGCTAATAAAAAAGAGTATATTAGATATATAATAGCTATTAATATAGATATCCTTAACTATAATACCTTTAAAAGTTATTATAGCTTAAGTATCTATAAAGTCTTAAACTCTAAGATATATAGAAATAACACTCTCCTATATACTATTATAGCTAATATATTCCTTAAAGATAATATTAATAGTAATACTAGTATTAATAATCCTATATTACTCTAAGTATATAGACTAACTAATCCTTATAGTAACCTAGAAGTATAGTATAATAAAGTCTTATATAATAAGGACTTAGTACTAGTAGATAACTATAGCATAGTATAGATACTCTACTAAATTATTAAGAAAAGTAACTAGTATATTAAGGTTCTCCTTAAATTAAGTACTAGGTAGAATAATATCTATTATATTAATACCTACTATACTATAGAGAGATAGTTAACTAAAAATAGAAACTACTAGACTGCTTAAAAAAGCTTAAAAACTATAAATTATATCTATAAAGAGGTAAAAGAGGCTAGTTAAAGAAAAGGAGATTAAGCAGAATACTAGGTAAAAGAGAATTATATCTAAACCCTACTCCTAGTCTAATATAGCAGCTTTATAAAGCATCTAAACTGCTATAGTTTCCTTTTTATAAACTTAGACTTAAATATAAGCCTTAATAGTACTAACTTCTACTTATAAGAGTGCTTTATACTAGAATATAAAAGTTAGATCTACTTATATATTATTCTAATATCTAATTTCCTATATAAGCTAGCTACTTAATCTAAAAGCTTTTATAATATAGCTAAGTAGGTCTCTCTCTATAAGTATAAATATATCTAGCTATTAATTACTATTTTACTAAAAGTAGTTCTAGATAACTAGCTTTATATACTTATAAACTATATTATTATAATTATATTAAACCTAGTAAAAAAAGGATTTAGAAATAGTAACCTTTCTATTTACTTACTTAGCTTATAGATCTTTAATAAGGATTTAGCCTTCTAATATTATAATAAAAGATTTAGATTAAGAGATCTTAGTAGCTTATAAAAAGCTATTATTAACTAGGATATCTTTATTCTTATCTATAACTTCCTTAATATAAAGCTCTAGAAGTAGAATAGGAAAATAAATTATATTTAGGTTTATAATATAGATCCTCTTCTTAGATCTAATAGCAGAATAAGATATTATATAGTAGTTCTAAGCCTATAATCTAGTTATAGTATTAATATCTATATTTATAGAGAGGATAATAGCTAGAATACTAAGAGCTAGTATATAGATATTAAAAATATTATAGATAATATCTAAGATTACTATACTAGTAAGAGAAATCTTTATAGCTAAAGTAGAAATTAGAAGCTATAGAGTTTTCTATATAGTATACTAGATATACTTATTAGACTACTTATAGCTTTTAAGCTAAAACTTAACTCTATAAAGGCTTAGAAAGTATCTATAAAGAGTAAGAATACTAGCTTCTAGCTACTTAGTTTTATCTATACTAGCTATAAGAATTAGAAAAGAAATAATTATCAGATTATACTAGCCTTACTAGTAGCCTTTATTAATCTCTTTATTAGAAACCTAGATATAGAGAGAACCTTATAGAGCACTAATCTATTAGTAGCTTCTATAAAATAAGTATAATTTTATATTAGAGAAAGCTCTAGCAGCTTTATAATTCCTAATAAGATATCCTTTCTTACTATAAATATAGTAGGTATTAAGGTTAATAGTTTCTATAAATCTTAGAAATCTTAGCTAGTAGTAAGATTTAAAGCCTATAAAGTCTAAGTAACTACCTCTTCTTAGATTAAAGAGCATATAGCTATATCTTCTATATATAGAACTATAGTTATAAAAGTTACTACTATAATAATTATACTATAAGAGCTCTTATATAAACTAAGTATTAGTTATATTAATAGTATATATACTAACTTTATTAATAGTATAGTTATATTAAGATATATTAGTATAATATCTAGTTCTAATCTACTTAATCTTTATATCCTTAAAGCAGATAGTAAGATTATCTACTTAGATTTTCTAGTTAGAAGTACTAGTTATCTTATCCTTTAGCTTAGTCTTTATAGATAACACTCTTAATTACTTATACTTAAGTATAGTAACTAATATACTAGCTAGAATATTCTCTCTAATACTTTATAGTTATATATATATCTATTAAAACTAAACCTATTTAGTAATTATAATCTCTATTTAAATCTAAGAGACTAAAAAGAGACTTTAGTAATTTTTATAGAGGATCTTTAAGATATATCTTATAGTCTGCTTAAAAAAGTAGTAGAAGATAATATAGTTAATCTCTATATTAGATAGTATAAAAAGTCTCCTTTTAGCTACTTTATTTTAAAGATTACTAATCTTAGTAAGAAATTTAGAGATATATCTAGATTTACTAATTTCTAGGCTAGAAATAAGACTTTAAAGCTTCTTATTAGAGTCTAGATAAGTATTTAGATTTATAATATTATATATCTTATAGAGATTATTTTTAAGAGAGAGCTAATTATTATATTAAGTAGAAATACTCTTAAAGGTTTACTAATAGGCTTTAATATAGTACTAGCTAATTAGAGTAATTATCTTCTCCTTATTCTATCTATAAAGCTTAGTATAAAATAGATAATCCTTAAAGAAGTTAGAAATATTATTATTAGTAAACTTAGAGGTTTTTAGACTATAAGAGATAATTAGAGTAGTAATATACTACTTCTATATAGCTTTAGCTAATTTCTTAATTACTTCTATAATACTAATAGTAAGTAGAAAGGCTAAGTCTTTTATAAAAGGTATAGTAGTAGCTTTTATAGATATAATCTTATCTAGCTATTAGTTTAGGCCTGCTCTTTATAATCTAAAAAAAGCTATATCTCTATAATCCTTATATTTATTATAGATATCCTTACTAATATAGACCTAGTAACTAATCTTAGCACTTTAAAACTATAAAAGTAAAAACTTCTCAGATCTATTATTATTTATAATAATAAAGTAAAGAGCTTATTTCTAAATACTCTTAAATATAGCTCCCTTAAAGGGTTCTATATCTAAAATATAGTTCTTAGAACTAGAAGAGTTTAAAGTAGATATACTAACTTTAAAAGCTCTCCTAGATTTCTTAGAGTATTACTTAGATATAGTATAGTAAGTAGTTAATATAATTTATTATAATTTAATATTAATATTAATACTAAAATTTATTAATATTTAAATTATCTAATAATAAAAGAAAAGAGTTATATAGTAATTTAATCTATAATAATTAAATAAATAGAGAGAAAGAGAACTTTAACCTCTTTCTCTTTCTAGATAGTAGTTATAAATTATAAACTAGAAATAGTTATAGCCTCTATCTCTCCTATAAGTATATAAGCTCTCCTTCTTAATATAGCTAGAAGTAGTTATAGCCTCTATTCTATCTATAAGTTTATAGACTCTTTTCTATTCTTTTTTATAAGTAATATAATACTATAATTTCCTTAATCCTATAAATATTAACTATATAGAAACTAAAATAGAGCTTAAATCCTCTTAGTTAAGCTTATTAGCCTAACTAGTATTATTAATTTATTACTTTATTACTAATTATTAAGTTCTAGATTATAGAAAGCAAATACTAGCTCCACTTTTATAAGAACTAAAGAGAAAAGAGAAAACTTTTTAATCTAGCAAAGTTTAAAGCTATTATAGCTAGATTTTCAGGGTTTTAAGTATTTCTATCTAAAAACTCTAACTATATAGCTATTATATCTAATATTTTCTTAGATTAGATCTATAAAGAGACTTCTAAATATTATTTTATAAAGTCTATTATTATAGCTACTAAGTTTGCAAAGTTAATATTCTATTAAGTAGTTAGAATAATATATTATAGTTCTATATTAAATATAAGCCTATTTATATAGCATAGAAGTATACTTCTTTTAAGTACTATAAAAGAAGTTTTAAAAGAGAAGAATCCACCTCTAGAGACTATTAAAATAGACTAAGAACTTTAAAATAAAAATAATAAAACTATATACTCCTACACACTTATATAGAAATATTATAATATTATAGCTCTATATCTAGAGGCTCTAGAATAAAGAAAAGAATCTCTCTAAGTATAATAACCTTATTATAGATATAAACTATTAAGTAAAAGTAATAAAATCTTCTAAATAATAAGATAAACTATAGTAATACTAACTAATAATACTCCTCTATCCTCCTCTCTGCCCTTAATAAGGCAAAAGTCCTGCTATACTATACTAACTAATATACCTATCTAGGCACCCTCTAAACTGGGCTATCTGCACTGCCCTGTCTTAGTCTCTATTAAGAGATATAGTATAGTTAATATTAAGGTAAAGAGATATAGTAAAAGCATAATATATCTATAACTATATAATATAGTGCTCTACTATAGATTTATAAATAACCTTATATTACTTAGAAAGCTATACTAATATAATATTTAGTAAGATATAAGTCTATAAAATAACTATCTTTAAAGATTAGATTATACCTATTTCTATATATTAAATAAGAGATATTACTAATAAGTTATTAAGTATAGAGAGATCTTAGAAAGTACCCTACTATATAGTAAAGGAGATAGGATAGGCACTATACTTCTTATAAGTACTTAGTAACCTCTAGCTAAGTATTATATATATATATATAATATAGTAATAAAGTAATAGCCTATCTATAGTAATACTATAATATAGCACTAGTACCTTAAATACCTAGGCCTAGAAGCTATTTAATATCTTTTAAATAGTATAAGAGGGGTTTGCCTTATCTAAGAGAATAAGCCTATTATAACAATTAAGTATAATATCTATAGTATAGATAAAGTTTACTATTAAGTATAATAAGCACTATAAGAGTTTATTAAGTATATAGAGCTAGGTAAATATATTACCCTAGACTTCTATAACTATAATAAAGAATATAAAGGGTATTACTTAGCGCTTCTTATAATAGATTAGTCTATAATATATATCTAAGACTTCTACCTTATATAATAAGGCATAGATAAGCTCTTTATAGTAATTAAGGACTACTTAATAATACTCTTAATATAGTATAGAGTATATATAAAGGTAATTAAAACAAACCTTAAGCTTAAAAAGTATCTATATATTATTATTACTATTAAGATATAAGGTATCTACCTTAAGCCTTCTACTATTAATATCTAAGTATAGAATAGTAAAGCAGAATAAGTTAGTGCTATAATTAAAGAGTATATAAGAGCTATAGTAATAGGTATAAAGCTACTAGATATACTATAGCCTAAGATAATAAAGTTATCTACCTATCTATAATACTATATATCTATAGTAGTAAGAGACTAGCAAACACTTTATAAACTATTCTATAAGTATTTTTAAATAAGTAAGTCTGCTAGTTATATATATTCTAACCTCTTATACCTATATATCTATAGCTATAAAGTATTTACTATAATAAAGGAAGCTTAACTTAAGTAATAATACTATAAAAAGCTTATACTATATATATTTATTAGCTTCCTAGTTAGCTATATATCTAGTAACTCCTTTTATATATAGAACCTGCTATATATAGAAGTATTTACTATATATAATATAATATTTAATAAGAAGAAGTTTTTTAATAGTAACTTAAAGAAGCTTACTAAAGAGTTTTAGTATATAGACCTTACTATAATATAAGAGCAGATTAACTAGCTAATTAGTAAGAGGTATATATAGGCTACTCTATAAGATATTAATAAGGAGATAGATAAAGTAGTTAAGTATAATAACTATACTAATAAGTATATAAAAGGTCTAGAAGCTATAGTACTAAAGAATATAGATATAGCTATATTATTACTATTATAAAGCCTAGTAGCCTCAGCTACTACTACTATACTAGAAATAAATAACACTCCTACCTATATAAATACTTATTTTAAACTAATAACCTCTCTAAAAACCTCACTAATAGTATTTTTCACAGCTTTATAGAGTATACTTATAAGTATAAGGAGGTATAGAAAAAGGCATAACTACCCTTTAAAATATATAAATAAAAATAGATAATATAAATTATTATTACTCTAGTACTATTATATACTATAAATCTTATTTAAGGCTATCTTCCTAGTAAGCTATATATAGCTACGTTAAAAGTATAAGACTATATAATTAGAAAATAGGTTTATAGCCTAAAGTACCTAGACTAATCACCCACTAAGTATATATATAGAATAGGATATCTCTAAAACTTTAATAGAAATAGGTTATACCCTTAAAGCAGTTATAAATAAGATAAACCTATAATAGTAAGTATCTACTATAGCTAAAAAATAAAGGCTAGAGAGTATAGAGTGCTATAGAAGTACTATAGTATATAGTAGCCTAAGTAAATTAGATAAAATAGCTACTTTATTAGGTTATTTCTAGTCTAAGTTACCTCCTCTATCTATATTTTATAATTAGTTAGTACTATATAATAGGCTTATAAAACTATACCTATTTATAAAGGAATTCCTAGAGGCTAAGAAATCTTATCTAAAAGAATATAAAGTATTATAGTTTTAGTATAAAGTAGTAAGGTAAGAAGCTTATAGTTATTAAGTACTTAGCTACTACTAGGTTTATATATATAAACTTAATAAATAGATAGTTAGTAAAGTTTAAAGCAAGACTTATAATCTAAAGTAACTAATAAGCAAAAGATATATAGAATATATATATAGTAATATTTATAGATATATCTTTCTAAGTATTAATAGCTATAGCTACTTATTTTAATATAGAGCTATTATAATATAATACTATAAATATATTTATATATATATCTATTAATAAAATAGTATTTATAAATATATTACTAGGCTATTACTATAATAGTAAGGTTCTATATCTATAAAAGATACTTTATAGACTATACTACTTACTACTACTTTAGTAAAAGCACTTAGAGACTAGCCTTACTATACTTAACTTTAAATAAGTAGCTAGTAAGAACCATTACTAATAGTATAGATAAGTAATATTCTTCTTCTATATAGATAATTATATATTAATATTTCCTTATAAATATATTCAAAGTATAAAGGAGACTATAAATACTCTCTAAAAGCATTACTACCTTAAAGAAGGTTAGGATCTATAATAGTTTCTCAGAATTAAAGTGCTCTATAATAGAGCTATATATAAGCTATAGCTATTATAGTTAGTATTTATAGATAAGATATAGAAGCTGCTTAAGTAGTATACTATAAGCCTTAATATAGATAACTAGTATATATATTTATAATAAAAGATAAATTAGAACTATATAAAGAAAAAGCAGCTTTATAGAAGATTAATTACTACTAATACTATATTAAAATAATTCTATATATAGTAGTAATAATATAGCTTTATATAGTCTTTACTATAAGCTACTTTATAAAGTTTAATAATAACCTAGGCTCTATATAGTACTATACTATTAATTAAGTTCTCTAATATCTTTACTAAATATAATACCTCTGCCTTAAGTATAGCACTAAGCTTAGTAAACTAGATAATATACTTAAGATTACTTTAAATACTGGCTTTATAAATAATATAGTTAACTAAAAGAGCTTATAAGTGCTTATAATAAAGCTATTTAGAGATATAATTATATAAAAGGTAAATAAGTAAATAATAGTTATAATATTAATAACTAAAGCAAAGCTACTTATACTATTTTAAGTAGTATATAAAGCTCTCTTTATAAATTAGCTAATAACTACTTTATAAGTTTAACTCCTAAGTAATACTATTACTAAAGCTACTTTTACTATATTTAGTATAATATTAATAATAATCTAAATCTAGTATAATAATTAATAAACTATTTAGTTAGTTAATATAAAGCTTATATAGCTATAAATAAGGCTATAATATATTAATATCTATACCTACTAGCTATAGTAGGAGATTATAAAAGGATATATAGTAGTTAGTTATATTCTATTAATAAAGATAATAGTAACTAGATTTATAAAGATACTTATATTACCTTAATTTAAAGTATTTTATAGTTAGATATAAATAAGTAACTAATATATATAACTAGAGATAAATTATATATAAAACCTAGAAAAAGAGAATAATATAAAGTATATAAAGATAATAGAAATCTATATTTAAAATAAGATAAACCCTAATAGAGTTTAGAAATAGCCTTATAAAGCTAGTAATCTCTAAGGAGGTATATTAGATTATAGAGTCTAGAATATATAGTATAAGTTAGGTATAATATTAGTCTAGCTCTATATATAGGCCTAAAGCAGCCTGGATATACTAACTGTAACTAGGGTGTATATAGGAAAAAGGGATTAGGATATACCTAAATAAGGATAAATAGGTAGAATTACACACATATAATAGTATTATAAATATATATATAATTACGCCCAATTTAACAGGATCCATACACAGAGATTTCCAGATAGCTACACACGCAATACATCATCATTCTGCACCCCATACCGTACGATTCGACACCCTGGACCCCAATAGCATCGCCGACGTTAGTGTAGTGGCCGCAGTACCAGGAGGATCATCTTGAGTGCCGCTCTTAGAAGTAAGGACCGGACGAATGTCCAAATAACGGACGCCGTGTTCTAAAAGATCAATTCCACTCTGAATAGCCTTCAAGCCTGAAGCGACGACGTACGCTTGCGGTACAGCCTTAAGCATTCCGCATTTCAGGGCCTTCGGGACGAAGTCGACAAAAATTGTCTTGCACAAGTCGGAGTCGACAATGTCTGTTGATAAAAAGGGCTTCATGTCAACGCCATGCGGCACCGTTGAAGGCGGGGCCCTGACGCAAGCCACGCAGCACCTTCACACCCCCCTAATAAAATACGGATGCAGGTGCATAAAGCAGCTTCCGTCCTGCTCACTTTGCAGACCCTAGCTGGTATTTTTATTTTAAGAGAGATAATTATCTCTTTTTTATTAAAATTGATATATAGTTTGAAATGTAAACTATTCCTATATTTTTGATATATTTATAATTCTTCAAAGAAATAGTCGAAAACACTTTATAGCCTACTAGCTATATAAGCTAGATTGTAACGCTTCTAACGCTTATCGCCCCTCGATGATAAGTAGGTAGTGGATATTAATGAGGGCTTGGAGAATGCTTCTCAGGAGCTATCTCATAGCGCACACGAAAGTAATCAAGGAGCCAGCATAATTTTCCGCTCTGAAAGTCCCCTGTTTGCTAACCTTCGGATGCCAACATTACTTCCCTCGTCGGTAATTAATGATGCGTCTATTCTTCCTTTCTTCCCGGCTCATTCTTCAGGAGCTCGTGGCTAGCTACATGCGACTTCGACCACTCCGCCAACTTGTCAAACTTCCGGCATCTATGCAACGTCTCAAAGTCCGGCGACTCTCCCAGCTTGTTCTGAGGATCGAGTGTCACTAAG
Organism: Colletotrichum neosansevieriae; assembly: GCA_036785495.1. Lineage (NCBI taxonomy): Eukaryota > Fungi > Ascomycota > Sordariomycetes > Glomerellales > Glomerellaceae > Colletotrichum > Colletotrichum neosansevieriae. The sequence continues at coordinate 48,843 of JAVHLV010000387.1, forward strand.
AAGGGCGCAACATCGCCCGCGCACATAAGATTGAGTCTGATGGTTTCAATGCAATGGTCTACGTGGAGGCGTAGCATTGCCGCGGTGTCGCCGAACGGCACCTCCATGCTGTAATTGTACGAGTCACGGTAGGTGAACTGGCGGACAAGGTTCTTCACGTTGATTAATTCAGGTTCTCTCGAATATTCATGAACCACTTACAAGGCAATGGAGCTGGTGGAAAACTTCGATGAATCCAGCTACGCCCCCGCCTTGCTCTCGGGTGAGGTGCCGCCATGGTCCGGCTGTGGATTTGTTGAGGGCGGGAAGCTTCTCTACAGGTACATTGATAAGTTCCACTGGTAAAAGTTAGTAGCCCGTCTTGGTTATATTGAGCGAAATGGAAGACATTCATGCAATAAGATCGCTCCAGGCCTGCTCTAACTCTGGAGTCGGCTGCCCACGGTATGCTGACGGCTGATCGAATTTTTTTTGGTACGTGACCCATTCGTATTCGACGGCATCAATTGCAGGAGCTGTTTCCGCGTCAGAAATATCGTCCTTTGGTGAGTGGTCTGGCCGCTGGGAGCATACAGTATGGAGACAGCAACTTGGCACAGTTGCTGTCAGTAATGTCCCGCCGGACTGAGACGATGAAAAGGACAATTGACAGAAAGATGAAAAGAATGCCCCCAAAGCTAAACAATGTGACTTTCTGCCTCCGGCTGCACTGTGGGCATTTGAGGTCTCTTTTTCCTTCGTGAAGGAGGAATTCCTGGCATTCAGATTCAGCCTTTTTCATTGTCTGTGGTTGATGTAATATGTGATGACGGTTCTCAAAGCTATATAACTTCGCAGTCGGGAACGAATCTGATCGAAAAGTTCATGGAGATGCGATAAAGAAAGGTGTGACAGCAGTGAAAGCAAGGTAGAGGTTGGGGGAGAGAGAGAGCTGCGGAGAGGGTAAATATATATAGTATGTTTGGGAAAATCACGCTAACGCAGTGACTAAAGTTGACCCCTGCCAAAGCTTTCTAGTTTACATGACCATAAGACGACATTCCTGGAATCCCCTGTCTCGCCTCAGTCATCGTCAAGCCTTATCACTCTCTGAACAAGGCAGGCGATACCTCGGAAGCCACTTGAAATGAAAATTGTCATATCAGCATCACCATGATACTAGCTTTAGGAACATATGTACTGCCTTCGTATTGTCTTGAGCTTTTCAAGTACTTAGTGACTTTCACATCGACGGCCTTATTTTGGTCATCTTTGTAATTACATGAACGATGATTCCTCGATGTCATAGCTACAGACCAGCACCCACACCCTACATAACGCTTGGGGCGATTGTTGGAAGCCTCCCCCTCTCTTGGATCTAGTCTACAATACGACCTTTACTCGGCGTAGGTGAAGATGATGTACACGGGGATCTCGCGCTCGTCGACCTCACGCTTAGCAACAGCGTTCTGGAAGGTCTCGCTGCTGGACAGAATCTCGCGGACGAGCTTAATGTCTGTAGCAGAAAGCATCTCAGAGGCGGAGCGGGCGTCGACCTTGCCTATCTCTGATATGAGAATGAGCTTGCGCAAGGGTGAAGTCTTACTTACCGGCGGGCGTGTCAACGGGGGCGGCGACGGCGACGCCGGCCATGGCGGCCAGGAAGATAGTGGCAGAGGAGAAGAACTGCATGATGAATGAATTTGGAGTTTTGAAAGTATTTGACTGTTTGAGAGAAGCTCGGTATGGTTTCTTGATGACGAGAGATGTGGTTTGAGTTGTCAGACGAATCTTGGGATTTCCATTCTTCTTATAACCTTTAGCCCCAAGGCAGCTTCCCCTAAAGGAGGAGGTCGAAAATGAATCTTACTAATCCTCTAGACATCGTGAAGATGTGATCACAGCCTGCAAGCATCGTGGGTCCAAACATGTATTCCCGAGCGTGTTCGAGTGCGTGGAACGTTACATGCAGATTTGTAGATACGAGGCCAACGAGGGGAAGTCCGTCTACTGTACACATTAGAATCAGGCATCGCGAAGACGACATCTCTGAAGGTGTTCGAAAACTGCTTATCTTTTGTCCAGGACACCGTAGCGGGTCAAGGCGCAGTCCAGCTCCACTTGATATTCGTCTCATTGCATCCGTGTTCACTGTTCTTGGGAGGTGCTGTTAAAAGAATAGTTGACTCTGCATCAACATCGAACGAGACTTCTGCTCCGAATGGGCATTCAGCGGTGTCTCTGTCGCATTTCGCACAGACCCTTGTATTCTTCTCCCCTGGTCGATATGATGACGAGATGTGCCAGGAAGTAGAGACATCAACCGCCAAAACGCAGATGTCACTTCGATACATGATAAGTTAGCATTGACGTGGGTGAGCAATCAGGGATTGGGGCGGCTTGTCATCCGCTCAACCCATGTCTACAAGGGATGGATAGGCACAATGATGACCAACAGAACTATCTCTCATTTCTGGCCTATCGGTCCAGCGGAAGACATGACTGAGCGGATTACGAGCCGTTTGAGCTGATACGGTAATCAACTCCTTTCCGACGAGGTCCTGCCAGGTAATCATGACTCGCAAGCCCCCAGAGACGAGATTAGCAGGCCGTATACGGAGCAGGTCGACCAGTGTTGTTCACTCGTTGGATGGTGGCCGATGATCAATCTAGATGCACCAGGCCCTGGCTTGAAGGGCTTGGCGCGTTAGCCCGGGCAGGGAAAACATACGACATTCCCAGATTTGGACGTTGAGGGGCCTCAAGATGTTGCCGCTTATCTATCGTCACTTATTCGTGCAACAACGTGATTATAGTAACGACAGTAAATCTCATGTCTGGGGTTCGATTGCCTGTTAATGGACAGTCACCAACCGAACCGACTTGACTTGCAGGGACTAGGGGCTTTCTGATTTGGACGTTGAGGGGCCTTAAGATGTTGCCGCTTATCTATCGTCACTTATTCGTGCAACAACGTGATTATAGTAACGACAGTAAATCTCATGTCTGGGGTTCGATTGCCTGTTAATGGACAGTCACCAACCAAACCGACTTGACTTGCAGGGACTAGGGGCTTTCTGATCCTCTGTCATGATTCACCAGCCGGTCTTGACCACACATCAGACAAGGGTATAGCCTCCTTCAGGAGGTATATATTATTTTAAGTATATATTTTGGAAACTTCGTATACTAACCTAGCTTCTTTCACACCCTATATACCTATACTTATCTACCCCCCTTTTTACCTTCTTACTAATTATTCTCCTCTACCTTAAAAGTAGTAATAGCTATATTAACTTATATAAAGGCTTATTAATTAATAAATCCTAGAAATATTAAATTAATAAGTTTTATAATCTTAAAGTATTTAAAATACTTCTTAATAAAAATATTATATTTCTCTTAGTTATTAAGAAGCTTTATTTTAAGTACTTTATATATTTTCTTAAACTTATTTATAACGCTTCGGGTGGTATACTGCAGCAATATAATAACTAACTGCGCTATATATAAAAGATCCGCTATTCCGCGCACTTTGTGCCGGAATGCACCACACATACACTTATATAGGCCAGTTATCACACCTGTCAGATTATAGGGTCCAGAACGCGCAGTGCAAGTCGGGCGCGACGTTAGTCCGGCTCCGCGCGCGGGCCCGAAGCGGCCCGGGCACGCTAACAGCAACCGGGGTGTGTACAGGAAAAAGGGGTTAGGACGCGCCTAAATAAGGGTGAATATATAGAATAATATATATACTATAATATTATAAATATATATATAATTATGCCTAATTTAATAATTAATAGTCTAATATATACTATATTGCTATAAATACTACTCTAAAACCTTAATTATAAGATAATAACTACTATAACTGCCTTTTAGCTATATAGATATAATAACTAGATCTTTTAGATTAACCTCCTATATATAAAGATATTTAGCTTTAAGTTATAGGATAGTATTAACCTATATACTACTATTCTAAATATAGATAGTATACTCTAAAGCTATTTTAGAGGTAAAATAACAGAGCTAACTATTCTAGATATCTCTAACTACTCTATAAGTAGTATAGTAAATAGCATAGCAGTTATACTACTAAGTAATAATATAACTACTATATATACTAATATAATTATAAACCTATCTAAGATAAACTATAAGCTATATTAGGCTTACTAAGTAGACTATATATTCAGAGATAAGTGCTATAAAGTATATAAGAAGTAATAATATATACTCTAAAACTAGATCTATAATAATATCTACCTAGATTTCCTATATCTATACTATATTATAGATAAGGGTATTAACTACTAGATATATATACTTTATAAGAGTATTAGTATTAATACTTATAAGTATAAGGCTGCAGCTAGAAGCAGTTATACTATAACCCTAGACCTCCTAGTATATAAGAAACTACTTATAAAATATAATATAGAGAAATAGCTTATAAAGTGGAAAAAGACTATTACTAAAGCATAGGCTAGCAGCCTTATATAAGTAAAGAAGCCTAACTAGTAGTTTATAAACTTTATAATAGCTCTTAGTAATAGCAGTTTAGATACCTAGATCTATATATACTAAATAATAGTATAATTATATATAAATACTAGTTCCCTTACTATAAAAGATATGCTTAAAAATATCTAAGTTACTCTTAATATATTTAAAATAGCTAACCTATATACTAAAATAGGCTAAGAAGTGTTTAGCCCTATTATACTAGTAGATAATAAGAATACTATATCTAAGAATAACTTAGAAGTATCTAAGAAGCAAAAACCTACTATATACTAAGTATATAGAAGAGAGTAACCTATAATACCTAAAGGCTATAAAAGAGTACCTATAACTATATAAATAACTAATAAAAAGAGCCTCTATCTAGCTTACTATAGCTACTATCTCTTAGCTAAGTGCTAGATTATATTTAAAGAACTATACCTAGAACACCTTTAGAGAAGCAAATCCCTCTACTACTTAGTAGAGGAGCATATTAATAATAATAAGGAGCTTATAAAGCATATTTATAAGCTTAAACTAAGTAGTAGATAGTATATAGAGAATAAATAACTATATAGCTACTATAGAGAGACCTTTAAGTCTATATTTTATATATAGCTAAATAACTACTAACTCTGTAACTCTGCTATTCTAAACTCTAGAGTAATAATATATATATTTAATAATACCTTATAGTTTACTATACTTACTAGAATAGCTTCTAGTAACTTCCTATAAGCAGATATATATTAGGTTCCTATTAAGAGATATAGTATAGTTAATATTAAGGTAAAGGGGTATAGTAGAAGTATAATATACCTATAGCTATATAACATAGCGCTCTATTATAGGTTTATAAGTAATCTTATATTACTTAGAAAGCTATACTAATATAATATCTAATAGGATATAAGCCTATAAAATAACTATCTTTAAAGATTAGATTATACCTATCTCTATATATTATATAAGAGGTATTACTAGCAGGTTCTTAAGTATAAAGAGATCTTAGAGGGTACCCTGTTACAGGGTGAAAGGGATAAGGCAGGTGCTATATTTCTTATAAGTGCTTAGTAACCCCTAGCTAAGCGCTATATATATATATATAATATAATAATAAAGTAATAACCTATCTGTAATAGTACTATAATATAGTACTAGCACCTTAAATATCTAGGCCTAGAAGCTATTTAATATCTCTTAAATAGTATAAGAGGAGTTTACTTTATCTAAGAGAGTAAGCCTATTATAATAATTAACTATAATACTTATAATATAGGTAAAGTCTGCTACTAAGTATAATAAATACTATAAGAGTTTATTAAGTGTATAGAGCTAGGTAAATATATTATCCTAGACTTTTATAATTATAATAAAGGCTATAAAGGGTATTACTTAATACTTCTTATAACAGATTAACCTATAGTATATATCTAGGACTTCTATCTTATATAATAAGGTATAGATAAGCTTCTTATAGTAATTAAGAACTACTTAATAATACTCTTAATATAGTATAGAGCATATATAAAGGTAATTAAAATAGATCTTAAGCTTATAAAGCAGCTATATATTATTACTACTATTAAGATATAAGATATCTGCTTTAAGCCCTCTACTACTAACACTTAAATATAGAATAGCAGAGCAGAATAAGTTAGAGCTATAATTAAGGAGCATATAAGAGCTATAATAATAGGTATAAAGCTACTAGATATATTATAGCTTAAAATAATAAAGTTATCTATCTATTTATATAACTATATATCTATAATAGTAAGAGGCTAGTAAACACCCTATAAGCTATTTTATAAGCACTTCTAGGTAAGTAAGTCTGCTAACTAATACTAAAATAGGATAAGTGGGACTTAGCAGTATAATTTCTAAGAGAGCTCTCTTAGTATATAGGTCTATTATAGAAGAACTATAGTAAAGGAGAGAGGAGGAGCATAGAGGAGAGGAGAACTTATTATTATTATTATTTATACCTTAATACTTAATTCTTAAGTTTTTTAGGATTTTCTCAGCAAATTTATACTTATTTTTAGTAATCTCTTTTAATTAGATCTGCAAATTACTTTATATATCTTTTAAGCTTAGTTTTATTATTCTAGCCTATTTATAGGTAGAGTTATATTATTTGCTATCCTTTCTAGCTCTTATAGTTCTAGCCTTTATTAATAGTACCTAGAAATAGATTCTTTTACTCTTTTTAATAGCCTTTAAAGGCTTCTCAGAGAGTAGAGTGTCTTTATTATATCTATATATTCCTACTATTAATATATATATATATATAACTAATCCACTTTAAATATAATAATATACCTGAAAAATCTATAAATAATAAGGAATAATAATATAATTAATAGCTAATATAGAAAGATAGAGGAAGATATTTATAGGCCTATCGTAGTTTATAAGAATAGTAATAGCTATATATTCTCTTAGAATTAAGGTGGGAATAATAAAGACCCTAATATGCTTCTTTTTATATACTATTAGCAGGTTCTAGCAAATATACTTCCTTTCTCCCTCTCTTATATACTTTTAATACTACTATTATTTAACTAGTAAGTTATAGCTAGAGCAACTAAGATAGTTATATTTAAGACTAATATAGTAATTAGCAGTCTTACTAAGCTAATAAGTATAGTAAGATTAACTAGATTAGTAAATAAATACTAATAAACCCCTTACTAGTATAGCCTTAAGTGCTAAGAGTAAAGAATACTAATATTTAAGATATTCTAATATAATAAAGCTATAAAGTCTTTTAAGATAGGAGTATTATTAGAGAAACCTTTCTATATTAAGTGATAAGACTTAAAGTGGATCTATAAAAGCCTAGAGTAGTAAGATTAAGGTTAAGAAACCTTTCTATATTTATTTAGTTTATATTATTTTTCCTTTTTTATTATTTAAAGGAGTTATAATTACCTACTTTATCTTTCTATTTAG